>JAVJIF010004780.1:0-301740 GCA_038442645.1 Agave tequilana
CGTTTTGTTCAAAACTCATCCAAATACAAAAACATGATATTTAAACACTTTGAAGTATGTTGCATATGGACCTAAGTCCAATATACATGAAACATATATATATCCATATTTTTGACTAAAATACGAAAATATGTTTTGTTAAAATACCAAAACATCAAAACTCATGAATAGGCATATCAAATAAGTTGTCTAAGATATGAAGCATGCATGTATATAGAACACATCTAATATATATTAAACATGTAAACTTGTTTTGAATCTATTTATTCATGAAAACCAAGATCGGTTAAACCAAAAAACCGAAAACCAAAACATGAAAACTAGAAACATGTGTGTGTTGTGAACTTGAGCATATCACACTATCTAGTCTTTACAAATGGATCTAAAAATAAAAACTAAACTAGTTACCGAGGTCTTCTTGATGAACTCTGTCTTCAAGTCGACTCGATCCAAACCGTGATCCACGAGCTTGACTCTAAACGAGTGCTATATATGATCTTGATGCTCGGGCTCTTGAATCACCATGTGAAAGCTTCCAAACCATCTTGTTGAAGCTAATCACTACTAATATCTTGATTAGAGATCTGAAACTAAACATCACAAGATTATTAGTAAACATAACTACATGAGTTAATCATCATCAAAACTAGAGGGAAGGCCTCTGGGCCAACAATCTCTCCCTTTTGATGATGACAAACTCATGGAGTTATATATGCATGGATTAAAGTTAAGCTTCAAAGAAGCTCCCCTTAACTCATGCATAGCAATAAACAATAAGATATGTAATGAATATTAAACATGAAAATGCATAGATATGCATAAAACAAGCTTTTGATACCCAAATAAATTATTTCTTCTTTTACATAAACATGTTCTTAAATAATGCTCTTGATACCAATTAGAAGATAATCAATATATATAAAAATTCTTTGATATCAATAAAACAAAAACAATAAGAGAAGTATAAAATAAAACAAACAAAATACATTCTCCCGCTTTTGTAAATAAACAAATAAAAATCATGCATAGAAACTCAAATACTAAATACTTCCCCCTTTTTGTCAATCATCAACAAAGGGGTCAAGTAAACAATAAAATTATATTCTTCCAACATGATTACCATAAAATATCAATAAAAGTGAATCATGATACCAATTGAAAGTGAACATAAAATTTTTTTAAGAAATGTCAATTGAAGGTAAAGAGGCATGAAAACAGTCTCAAAGAAACCATCAAAATTTTGATACCAAACTGAAAGATATAAAGATAGTCTGATTACCAATTCTTTCTTGATACCAATTAAAGTAAACAAGTAAACATCTTGATACCAAATTGTAAGTATTTTCATTTTGAACATATGATACCAAATTAAAATCAATATAATTTTTCAATCATTTTTTCATCATAAAGTATGGGAGTGGAATCAAAGGTAAACCAAATACCAATTGAAAGATAAAATACGAATTTTCTCCCCCTTTATGAAATATAAAAATAAAATGATGCATAAGCTTGTATAGGATACCAATTGAAAACTAATTAATTGAAATATGATATGCATTAAAAATCAAACTTAGCATAACCCAAATTTGTGATATCTTTGAGCACAATTAAAGCATATATATGTATGAAAATTAGATACCAATCGAAATGATACTATATGAAGAGTAAGCATACAATATAAAAACATATATATAAGTATACAAAAAGAATGTCAATATTGATACCAATTGAAACGATTCAATGATACCAATTGAAAACATAATATGATCAAGTGTTTAACTCATATTTCCTTTCCACCCATTTCATGCACATGTTAAAAAGATTTTCAATATTAAGCATACAAGGCATGGTTGCCCAACCAACCGCCCTTTAAATGGGTAGGGGTTTCAAAAATAGGTTTGAAAATAGAGTACGTTTGAAAACACTACCAAAGCGAAGAATACGAACTAGTTATATGAAAACAAACACTATATTCCATAAAACATGAAAAATCATTAAACTAGAGATCCTTCAAGGTATATGTATGTCATGTACAAACTAAGGTATACATACATATCCAAACATGAAAGAGTCCACAAAAGTATATGCATGAAGGCAAGTGGCTCTAGGATGTATATGTATAGCTAATAGTTTAGACAAGATAGACATATACATGAAGTTAACACACAATCATAAAACATGTCAAATAAATGGGAATACAAGTCAAATGCATGAATCATCAAAACTAGGCTATACTAATACATCTAATAAGTACAAATGAGCGTTTAAGCACAAACATGTAATAATCTATTTGTGGCTCATTAGTTGTACAAGTATATATCCAAGTCTTAATGAAAACAAACATCTAAACATATATTTAAATCATGAAGCATAGAATCAAAACAAAATTTCATATGATCACTATGACAAAAGAACATGCATTAGATTCATGATATACGTGATAGCTAAAACATGGATGGAGAGAACACAAATATGGGTCCATATTAAACATGGGTGTCTCAAATAACTAAAATGTATATCATAGGACTAATAAACATGGCATATGGCATAATGAACATTAAAATAAAACATGCTACAAATGAATGTCGTAATAAGCATGCCAAACATAATGGGAGTAAGAGATTGTTACCAAACAAATAGGGCACATCTCTATATCTCCAAAACATGGTGGTCCTCTCCACCAAACTCCCCTTGAAAGTGATGCATCCAAATAGTCCTCTTTTAAGCTCGGAACGCATCCACTTCAAGGCACCATAACTCTCACGTCATACGAGAGCCCACACCTACATCAAATACAATAGGGGGGTCTTTGGTACCCACACTCTTTTGGGTCCATGGGGTTAGTTTCCTTTCCTAAACCCAAACAACTTAGTTGCTAAATTAGAATCATGTATACGATCATATCAAAATTTAGCAAAGGTGGCCCTTACGTTCACAATGTGTACATGTGTACACATGAGTATACATCGTGTTATGGGTATGTCCGTGAGGAGCATGTGTATGCCGTGGATGGTGTGCATGCATAGATGGAGCTTGTTTCTTGCGAAACATGGATTCAAGCGTGAGTGTGTTCAAAGCACATTGCTCAAAGTGGAGCCCAAACAATCCATATTCTTCTTTAACAAATTATAATATTATTTCAATTATAGAACAAGTGGAACATGAATTAGGTGAGGTAGGTGAAGCTACACTAGCATGGCAAACATGTGAATCAATATCAATTTTCAAGGACCATCTTTTCTTTAAACAAATTTTAAATCCTTTGAAATTGAAGCAAGTTTTATTTTCAAAGAATCATTCTCTTTTATAACACAATCAAGTTTGAAGACAAGTTTTCATTTTTCTTCAAATTATTTCACAATCATTTTTATTTTTCAAAAATTCATTTTCTTTTAGGGCAAGATCTAGTTTAGACTTCAATGAACCCCTCTCATTAGAAATCTCCACTTTCTCTTGCAAACAATCTCAATTCTAGAAGACAACTTTTTATTTTCTTCTTTTAAACTAATATTATCCTTTTCAAAAGTTTATATTTTTCAAGTAATTTTTCACACCTTTTAGCAAGTTCATTATTTATGGCTTGAGCCTCCATACACTCATTGCAATATGAGCTAGAACTAGCATCTAGTTGAGTTTTCGATTGTACCTCAAGGGAGTCATTCCCTTGGACCATGAAGCAATGTTCGTCTCGTGACTTGTCTCTTCTAGATCTCCTCATCTTATCGATAATCTTTGGTAGCTCGGGAGAAGTCAAAATGCTCCATACTTGCTTGTGCTTTCATTTTCCATGAAGCACATGTTGGCGGTGTCGACTTCCTCATCGGATTCACTCTCCGAATCCCAAGTAGCCATTTAAAGCTTTCTTTTTGTACGACTTCTTGGAGGTGGAGGGTTTGGCTCTTTTTCGGACATTCCGCAACAATGTGACCCGGCTTCTGGCAATTGAAGCAAGTGATTTTCTTCTCTTCTTTACCTTTCCATCTCCTTCTATTTTGAAACTTTGCCTTGTTGTACATTCTCCGAACATTCTTTACAAGAAGAGAAAGATCCTCATCATCCTCTTCTTCATCATCGTCATCGGAGTAGTTGGAAGAACTCTTGAAGGCAATAGCTTTCTTCTTGGGAGAGAGCCATCTCTTCTCTTGCTTTTCTTTCCATCTCATGGGTCTTGAGATTCCAATGAGACCTATAAGCTCCATTCTTCCTTGTCATTGAGCTCCTTCAAAGTAGTGGCTTTGACTCCCAAGATGGAGGGAGTGCACGGATGATCTTCCTCACTTTTTGTTTGTTGTCAATCCCGTCACCTAAAGAAGAAAGTCCATTAGTAATCTTTGTAAATTTAGTAACCATATCATCTATGGTTTCATTCTCTTGCATAGAAAAATTTTCATATTGGGAACAAAGAAGGTCGATTTTTGCCCTCTTTACTTGTGAGGTTCCTCATGAGTGACAAGCAAGTGAGTCCAAATCTCATGGGCGGATTTGCAATGAATGACTCTAGAAATATCATCGTCATTAAGAGCTTGAAGCAAGGCATAGTGTGCCCTCAGCATTAGCGTCAAACTCTTTTGTGTCAATATCGGGCCAAGTGTCCTCATCACCGGTGGGTGCACTAAATGGTTTGGTCACCGCCTTTGCAACCCGGCTTCCTAAGGATTGCAAAAATACGGTCATCTTAACCTTCCATATGGGAAAGTTAAGGCCATCAAACTTGGATGGGGTCTTAATTCCATCGGCCATTTACTAAGTGTATGAGGATGAAAATGAATAGTGGATTAGCAATATAGGATCTCTCTAAGGTTGTTAAGCCAAGAGCCTAGAGACCAAAGCTCTGATACCAATTGAAAAACACCTAGAGGGGGGTGAATATGTGTTAATGCTAATCTAGTGATCTTTTTAAACAAGTATGAAAGATGATGCAATCGGTCACTCAAAACAAGAAATTGAACCCGAATTCCCCGTGAAGGGATCTAGAACTTCTCCTCTTTGATTCCTCTAGATTATGAGTTGAGGCGCGTAATTGCTTTCTTGTTGAGATGAGTAAAGACGGGGAAATGCAAGTAATGAAATGGATGCAATAATGAAGTGCCACACAAGAGATATCACAAGATAGAAATGTAAAGCAATAAAAAGCAATAAGGAAATCAATCGCAAATACAAAGGATTTGTTTCGAGGTTCGAGCCACCGCTCTACGTCCCCGCCTTCACCACCGTGAAGGGTTTCCACTATATCCACCGAGGAAATTAAAAGAGGTCTACCGAAGACCGGAGTACCGAACTCCACAATCCAACCCTCTACACAATGAGAGATCTCAACACAAAGAACAACAAGTAAGTAACAAGGTGATCAACATGGACCACACACTTCTCTTTTACAACTCCTTATAGAATGAGGAAGAATATTTGGCTCAAGAAGTGTAGAGAAAAATTCAGTTGTAAAATAGCTTGAAAAACAACTGAAAACTAGTAACTAAGAATGCACTTAAAAATTTAGAGCTTTTGAAAACTTTTTCTTTCTTTTTGGAAACTTGAAAACAAGGGGATTTTTCTTCTTAAAAGTCTTAACAAATCTGGGCTCAAATGGGGTTTATATAACCCTTAAATAAAAACTAGCCGTTGCATCCATTATGGTCAGATTTGACCTTCCGGTCGACCGGCCGCGGCCGACCGGCCAACGGTCAAATTTTGACCGTTGCCAACTACCAGTCGACCGCTCCGGTCGACCGGGCCCTGAACCAGAGAGCAACGGCTCTCTGGCCGGTCGACCGGAGCAACCCGAGAGTGGGGCTTTCAGTCGGTCGACCGCCGTCGGTAGACCGGCTCAATGGGCTGGATGGTGCACATTTTTGTGCACGTCGGTCGACCGACTCTGGGTCCGGTCGACCGGTCCTGTCGACCGCCAGAGCCTGGCAGGCTGATATTTGGGACAGAAAACTTGATTTTTAATTATTCTAAAAAATCCCATAAATTCTTTAAAAATTCACAAAAATAGTTTTAGCATAATGCATTGAAATACAAACTTGTGTGAAAAATTTCAACACAAATTTCAAACTTTCTGAACCATTTTTGTGTTATGGAAATATTGCCGAAAAACAAAATCCGTATTTTCCAAAACTTGGATTTTTCAAATGAAAATTCGTTTTGTCCAAAACTCATCCAAATACAAAAATATGATACTTAAACACTTTGAAGCATGTTGCATATGGACCTAAGTCCAATATACATGAAACATATATATATCCATGTTTTTGACTTAAAATACGAAAATATGTTTTGTTAAAATACCAAAACATCAAAACTCATGAATAGGCATATCAAAATAAGTTTGTCTAAGATATGAAGCATGCATGTATATAGAACACATCTAATATACATTAAACCATGTAAACTTGTTTTGAATCTATCTATTCATGAAAACCAAGATCGGTTAAACCAAAAAATTGAAAACCAAAACATGAAAACTAGAAACACTTGTGTGTGTTGTGAACTTGAGCATATCACACTATCTAGTCTTTACAAATGAATCTAAAAATAAAAACTAAACTAGGTACCGAGGTCTTTTTGATGAACTCTGTAACGGTCCCAGTATAATAAATCCTCAATTTACATAACATCCACTTGATCCGACCGATTATAAAAAAATCATTTCCAATTTCTTAAAAATTTCAGCAGCACCTCCTTTGTAATTACTGGTCGGATATGATATCCAATACAAATATGATAATTTCGGCTAACATCAGCCTACTTATTCTCAATCCAACCATATAACTGAATTCAAAATTATCCAGACAATCATGAAGATATTTCAGCTTGACATCGCCTACTTATGGAGAAACATAACAACATAAGCTCTAGAGTTTCCCTCTCGGCATCCATAGAATTTCAGAAATGATAAATTTCAACTTCTCATGGTCATTATATTGATAATACACTTCTTGTTACCACAACCCAATAAAAAGTATCTCAAATGTCAACTTGAAATGAAACTACTACAACGGTTCTCCATATATATATATATATATATATATATATATATATATATATATATATATATATATATACAAGATTAATCATCTATCCCATGACCCACATGTATCATCCACAAAAACAAATGTTCCAAAGTACAAGGATTGGATTGATTCAGAACGAACCCTGCGCAGCATAACCCTGATCTCTGCCTCCAAGCAACCTGCAATATACCAGTCTGTGGGAGGGTGAGCTCGACAGCTCAGTGAGTAAGGTAGGGATAAATCAAGAAATGATAATATATCAATGAGAATATGAATATTCACGCAATAAGAGAAATCTGAAACAGTAAGAAGACAAAGAATCAGAGACATCCCATAGTTTAATAATAAAGACCCCGGTCTCTAAAATTTCTGAGGACGATCAGACTCTTATGATCGTACTCCCCAATTTCTTTCTTAGATTTTTATCTTTCCGTGTGATAAGGTCCATGAGTTACCTAAACAAACTTTCTCGTCTTATGTGTACATAGTGTGTATTACTCACGTGTCTTGTATTCCCCGCTATAATGCACCATCCACTATAGTTATGCCATAAACCTAGTTATGCATTCAGATAACACATCTATTACAAGCCACATTTGTATAACATGTAATCATATCATGTTTCTCATAATACGATATCGCATCACACTTCAAGTTAATGCATGAATTCACATGTACACTTTCACACAATATATGGTATTCATTTCAATCAGCTAAATTTGTATTCTGATGTTTTCATTATCATATACGATAACACATCCAACATACCCCTAGTGTCACACTCACACACACATTTGTATCACACATAACCATTCATTCTCAATCATTTGTAAGGATGCAATTATATGTATATCATAGCACCGTCTTCGCACTCCGCCCGTGCAATACGGGTCCCTTCCTCCCAATATGATATATAGCACCGTCTTCGCACTCCGCCCGTGCCATACGGGTCCCTTCCTCCAGATATATATATGTATAGCACCGTCTTCGCACTCCGCCCGTGCAATACGGGTCCCTTCCTTCGTAACACAATGTGTATATATATTTATATATAACAGTACAATATCAGCGCATCAAATTCCATAAGATTCATACATCATGCACGTCATTTCTTATATAAAAGAAATCATACTCTCACTTAATATTTATCTGTTAGATTGTATTCTCATAGGAATATTCACACAAATTGCTTAATCAGAACATGTCACCTATGTATATTATGTACATAAATCAAGTGATATACACCCATCATAATCATATCAATCATAATGATTTCTATTCAGTAATGTACATGTCAATGCCATTGTACACCATATTCCAAAATTTTATATTAAATGCAACACTTATTACTCAAGCTTGTGTTCAGTTCTAAGCCTGCCTTACTATCCTTTTCATGGTGAACATGAATTAAATATTGGTTCAGTGTCTAATACTCGCAAGACTATCCCCGTTTAGTGTAAGTACCAATTTACCGAAATACACACTCTTTCGACCATAAGATGGTGAAGCTATCCCTTTTTCCTTGTAACATTGTATATGTGTGTATATATATAACATGGGTACTATCTATGTGATGCTCTAAATAGATTTGAATAGAAGAACGACCATGTTCACAAGGTTTTACATATACATAACGACCATAGATAGGAACATATGTATATAAATTGAATATCCATATTTCCCACTTTCAAATCTTCTTTTATGGGATTTCTAACATCCATTATTACGCCCACTTAATTTGATCATCATCTCAGATAATCGGTTATCCCCTTTAACTAGAATAATTTGAAACGTCACAATTATTGTTTAACCCACGGCATGTCGCAAGACATTGTACTCAATAAAAAAAAGGGGACTCAATAAGAATTGATAAAATGTAATACATATGATTGAAAGTAATCATTCCAAGTATGTCTTAAGTTTAGTTACATTATGGGACATACACTATCTGTATGCAAAAGTATTACTTGCTCAAAGATTCTGGCTAGACGGATGGATAAGTTGTGACTATAGGAAGGAGAGAAAGTCTATACTTGTTAATTGAAATACCACTTTCTTGATTTAACATACCATTTAATAAGGCCTAACAATCCTTTATTACTTAAATTCCTTCGACACGATGAAAATCCTATGGTCGCAATCAAGATTATATATATCTATAACAGCTATTCTCACTTATTCCTGGATTGAGTTGAAACTGTTTGGATTTCCGTCAGTACTGATCTTCATACCACCAATCCTATCACTCTGATTTCCCAATTTAATATTACAATAAGAAAATCTTTCCCTTCAATTAGTATCCATGTTCACTTACCTATTAGTTTATTGCAAATAATTTAATGCTGACCGTTAACTTGTCTACTTATCAGTTAATTATGATTGATAGGACTATCATC
The DNA here is from genome assembly GCA_038442645.1 of Agave tequilana. Classification (NCBI taxonomy): domain Eukaryota; kingdom Viridiplantae; phylum Streptophyta; class Magnoliopsida; order Asparagales; family Asparagaceae; genus Agave; species Agave tequilana. Next base: position 9,407 of record JAVJIF010004780.1, read on the forward strand.
TTCACCAATAACTTTCGGCGTCTCAGAAATTTCCACTGACTATATGCCAATAAATACTCTATTCATAGTCCAGTTTACTAGGCCACCGAAGGGATTATGTGTTAGGGTGAAGTATATGTTTTGGAGTTCATAACACAATAATTCCCTATTTCTAGTAAAGCTAAAGCAAATTTGAGTCTGAGGATAATTGTCAACAAACCGAGTGTACCTGCAACACCGTTAATGAGGCATTGTTATAAAGGGTCGATACTTTAATAAATAGGTATGACATACCCGTGTTCATAACATGCGCTACTGAAAGAAAAGTGTTTAGTTTTATACTCAGCACAACATGCCTACATATAAATTCAATAACTTTCACATAGATCCCACCTAAATATGTTTCATCGGATCTGACCTCCCTAACACTCGAAGATGTTTTTATCGTAACTCCTATTTTTTGATATTAGAATGAGACACAGAGACTTCTATTAAAATTTAGACTTACTGATCTTTCTAACGATATATTACATGACCAGCTTAATTCACACGAACAGTCCTAATAAACAGAAAATCTTTCAGACATCCAAAATTCTGCAACTTGGTACTTTCGACTAGTTGTCATGTTTCAGGATAATTTCCAGCACAGACCTTTGATTAGGACACCGTAAGAGCCATTGGAAAGTAGACTCGATTTGCTTTCCAAAGGTATATCACATGGCATATTTCCTTTTAAATATCCTTATAAAAGAAACTCCAAGTTTCAGGTTTCAGATTCCGGACAGACTTTTAACAGTTTTGTATTACTATTTCAAAAGTGCTTTGAACTAAACAAGTTCTCAAATTTTCCTTTTATTTCTTCATCTAAATTAGATCATGAGTAAGTCATGAACTTAAGTATTTAGACTTTTGATCCCGAGCAATTTTTTATAAGAACATTCATAATTCTCATAATTCTATCACTACTTAATTTATCATTATTCCCTCTTTAAACCACCTCCAACTTCATAGTTTAAATCATATCATAAAAATTTTCTTTTTACCTCACTAACATCACCAAGGTCAAATTTTGATTTGATTTTATAGTTATTATGTAAGAATGGCAAGAGGCTCAACCATCACAAGTGTAAGAAGCTTCAAGAATCTCCATCTACACTAATGGTTAGGAGAGATTTATAACTTGATCTCACCCATCTACAACGATCCCCGAATTTATTATAACTAATTTGACTCTTATGATTAATCTTGTCTTCTAATAATACTTTGATCGTTACTTGAACTTTTAATATAATGACACTTAAAATTTTGGCTTAACCTTGCTTACTTAAAGATAACCAATACCAACCCTAGATTTCACAAGACATAATCATATACATATCACAAGAGAGTATGCTTCTTAATAAAAATCGAACCAACTCAAAACCATAACCCTTCATTGAACACTATGCTTTCACATAGGGTTATTAGTTTGTCGCCAAGAGGCTAAGTTGCATATTAGTACAAGAGAGTTACATAACCACAAGAAAAGTTCTACTATAAGACAAGAATTAGCAACACCTAGTAAGTTCATCATGCGTTAGTCCAATGATTCTTTTAAGAATTTGATCCAATTTAAGAAAGAACAATATTGCTCAAAAATTAGTCTTACATATCTCTCAATGAAAGCTTCATCACCATCAAAGTAAAATGTGAGGTTGAAATTTCAAGGTTTGAGATCTAAATCAAATCTGAAAATTTATGGACTCCATCACTACGTGATATACCCTATCATGCAACCTCCTTACCCATCATTTATATACAATTGGATTAACTCAATAATCTCAACATCAAATTTAGACCACTACATACTTTAAAAGTCATGAAATTTCAAGGAATATTTGCATGAATAGCTCAAGGGAAAATTTTCACCCAAATCAAGAGATCAAGATCTAGGGATTTCAAAAAATGAAATTTGAGAAATGAAAAAAAGGGGGAAACCCACTCACCAACATCCGACCCGACCCCCCGCCTAGTCGGCCGCCACCTGGCCGGCCGCCGCTCGCCCGTCGCTTGGCCCACCGCCGGTCGGCCGCCGCCTGGCCGGCCGCTGCGCGGCCTGCACGCGCGCGCGCGAGTCCAAAACCTAGGGGAGAGGGGGAGAGAAGGAGAAGAGAGGAAAAGAAAGGGAAAGAAATAGAGATGAGGTTTCATTTAGGTTCTAGGGTTTCTTTCTCCATGGAGGAATCCTCTCTAGAGATGAGGATGAAGAGATGAAAATTCTCTTGACTCTTTTAAGATCCCTACTCCACAATTTTACAAGTTTGCCACCCCTTTCATCCAAGTGTCCAATTTCCTAAAACAAGAAGATTTAAGCCATTGATCTCACATCTCATGCACACCTACTCCCTCCACTAACAAAAAATATATATAAATTTGTCATGATTGTATTTTCTTGATAAATACATGTATTTCAAGTATAATACTAGTATATCTTCACATTGAAGTACTAGTTACATAATAACTATGGTGTAGGTATATTTATACATACCACTTGACATTCCCAAAATTAAATTGAAAATCATTACACACTCAATTAACATAATAACTCGAGATTTATATTATTAAATCAGGGTTTAATAATTCGGGGTGTTACAGTTCTACCCTCCTTACAAAAGTTTCGTCCTCGAAACTTGTTATCTGAAGTGAGTAAGTATAAAATCTTCGCATTTCTCCTGCATATCACAAAATCTTTCTTTTATGCACTATTTTTCTCAATCATTCTCCTCAAGATTCACTATTTCTTGATCAATTATATACTGTGTCCTTACGATCCAAATTAATCTTGACTCACTTGATATTTTAATCATTCCTTTATTCCAGCGTCCCATACCACTGGAAGCTCACACTGAGGGCCCACACCCCCAAAGAGCACATTTAAATTATGGCATGTGGGTACCATAATCCAAACATAAGGCAGTGATCAAATATCCGGTGTTCGAGATTAGCCATTCACGTAAGAACTCCTACCCCCCTTAAACCAACCATATCAAACAACATTTTCACATACATGCATAACACAACCAAGCATATCAATCATACCAATCCAATCCTCTTTCTATCATAATTATTCTAAATCTATCCTCATTCTATATCCTGCTCTCTGATACCAACTGTAACGGTCCCAGTATAATAAATCCTCAATTTACATAACATCCACTTAATCCGACCGATTATAAAAAAAATCATTTCTAATTTCTTAAAAATTTCAGCAGCACCTCCTTTGTAATTACTGGTCGGATATGATATCCAATACAAATATGATAATTTCGGCTAACATCAGCCTACTTATTCTCAATCCAACCATATAACTGAATTCAAAATCATCCAGACAATCATGAAGATATTTCGGCTTGACATCGCCTACTTATAGAGAAACATAACAACATAAGCTCTAGAGTTTCCCTCTCGGCATCCATAGAATTTCAGAAATGATAAATTTTAACTTCTCATGGTCATTATATTGATAATACACTTCTTGTTACCACAACCCAATAAAAAGTATCTCAAATGTCAACTTGAAATGAAACTACTACAACGGTTCTCCATATATATATATATATATATATATATATATATATATTATATATATATATATATACAAGATTAATCATCTATCCCATGACCCACATGTATCATCCACAAAAACAAATGTTCCAAAGTACAAGGATTGGATTGATTCAGAACGAACCCTGCGCAGCATAACCCTGATCTCTGCCTCCAAGCAATCTGCAATATACCAGTCTGTGGGAGGGTGAGCTCGACAGCTCAGTGAGTAAGGTAGGGATAAATCAAGAAATGATAATATATCAATTAGAGTATGAATATTCACGCAATAAGAGAAATCTGAAACAGTAAGAAGACAAAGAATCAGAGGCATCTCATAGTTTAATAATAAAGACCCCGGTCTCTAAAATTTTTGAGGACGATCAGACTCTTATGATCGTACTCCCCAATTTCTTTCTTGGATTTTATCTTTTCGTGTGATAAGGTCTATGAGTTACCTAAACAAACTTTCTCGTCTTATGTGTACATAGTGTGTATTACTCACGTGTCTTGTATTCCCCGCTATAATGCACCATCCACTATAGTTATGCCATAAACCTAGTTATGCATTCAGATAACACATCTATTACAAGCCACACTTGTATAACATGTAATCATATCATGTTTCTCATAATACGATATCGCATCACACTTCAAGTTAATGCATGAATTCACATGTACACTTTCACACAATATATGGTATTCATTTCAATCAGCTAAATTTGTATTCTGATATTTTCATTATCATATACGATAACACATCCAACATACCCCTAGTGTCACACTCACACACACATTTGTATCACACATAACCATTCATTCTCAATCATTTGTAAGGATGCAATTATATGTATATCATAGCACCGTCTTCGCACTCCGCCCGTACAATACGGGTCCCTTCCTCCCAATATGATATATAGCACCGTCTTCGCACTCCGCCCGTGCCATACGGGTCCCTTCCTCCAGATATATGTATGTATAGCACCGTCTTCGCACTCCGCCCGTGCAATACGGGTCCCTTCCTCCGTAACACAATGTGTATATATATATAACAGCACAATATCAGCGCATCAAATTCCATAAGATTCATACATCATGCACGTCATTTCTTATATAAAAGCAATCATACTCTCACTTAATATTTATCTGTTAGATTGTATTCTCATAGGAATATTCACACAAATTGCTTAATCAGAACATGCCACCCATGTATATTATGTACATAAATCAAGTGATATACACCCATCATAATCGTATCAATCATAATGATTTCTATTCAGTAATGTACATGTCAATGCCTTTGTACACCCTATTCCAAAATTTTATATTAAATGCAACACTTATTACACAAGATTGTGTTCAGTTCTATACCTGCCTTACTATCCTTTTCATGGTGAATATGAATTAAATATTGGTTCAGTGTCTAATACTCGCAAGACTATCCCCGTTTAGTGTAAGTACCAATTTACCGCAATAGACACTCTTTCGACCATAAGATGGTAAAGCTATCCTTTTTTTCTTGTAACATTGTATATGTGTGTGTTTATATAACATGGGTACTATCTATGTGATGCTCTAAATAGATTTGAATAGAAGAACGACCATGTTCACAAGGTTTTACATATACATAACGACCATAGGTAGGAACATATGTATATATGTCGAATATCCATATTTCCCACTTTCAAATCTTCTTTTACGGGATTTCTAAACATCCATTATTACGCCCACTTAATTTGATCATCATCTTAAATAATCGGTTTATCCCCTTTAACTAGAATAATTTGAAACGTCACAATTACTGTTTAACCCACGGCATGTCGCAAGACATTGTACTCAATAAAAAAAAGGGGACTCAATAAGAATTGATAAAATGTAATACATATGATTGAAAGTAATCATTCCAGGTATGTCTTAAGTTTAGTTACATTATGGGACATACACTATCTGTATGCAAAAGTATTACTTACTCAAAGATTCTGGCTAGACGGATGGGTAAGTTGTGACTATAGGAAGGAGAGAAAGTCTCATACATACTTGTTAATTGAAATACCACTTTCTTGATTTAACATACCATTTAATAAGGCCTAACAATCCTTTATTACTTAAATTCCTTCGACACGATGAAAATCCTGTGGTCGCAATCAAGATTATATATATCTATAACAGCTATTCTCACTTATTCCTGGATTGAGTTGAAACTGTTTGGATTTCCGTCAGTACTGATCTTCATACTACCAATCCTATCACTCTGATTTCCTAATTTGATATTACAATAAGAAAATCTTTCCCTTCAATTAGTATCCATGTTCACTTACCTATTAGTTTATTGCAAATATAATTTAATGCTGACCGTTAACTTGTCTACTTATCAGTTAATTATGATTGATAGGACTATCATCTTCACCAATAACTTTCGGCGTCTCAGAAATTTTCACTGACTATATGCCAATAAATACTCTATTCATAGTCCCGTTTACTAGGCCACCGAAGGGATTATGTGTTAGGGTGAAGTATATGTTTTGGAGTCCATAACACAATAATTCCCTATTTCTAGTAAAGCTAAAGCAAATTTGAGTCTGAGGATAATTGTCAACAAACCGAGTGTACCTGCAACACCGTTAATGAGGCATTGTTATAAAGGGTCGATACTTTAATAAATAGGTATGACATACCCGTGTTCATAACATGCGCTACTGAAAGAAAAGTGTTTAGTTCTATACTCAGCACAACATGCCTACATATAAATTCAATAACTTTCACATAGATCCCACCTAAATATGTTTCATCGGATCTGACCTCCCTAACACTCGAAGATGTTTTTATCGTAACTCCAATTTTTTGATATTAGAATGAGACACAGAGACTTCCATTAAAATTTAGACTTACTGATCTTTCTAACGATATATTACATGACCAGCTTAATTCGCACGAACAGTCCTAATAAACAGAAAATCTTTCAGACATCTAAAATTTTAAAACTTGGTACTTTCGACTAGTTGTCATGTTTCAGCGATAATTCCCAGCACAGACCTTTGATTAGGACACCGTAAGAGCCGTTAGAAAGTAGACTCGATTTGCTTTCCAACGGTATATCACATGACCTATTTCCTTTTAAATATCCTTATAAAAGAAACTCTAAGTTTCAGGTTTCAGATTCCGGACAGACTTTTAACAATTTTGTATTACTATTTCAAAAGTGTTTTGAACTAAACAAGTTCTCAACTTTTCCTTTTATTTCTTCATCTAAATTAGATCATGAGTAAGTCATGAACTTAAGTATTTAGACTTTTGATCCCGAGCAATTTTTTATAAGAACATTCATAATTCTCATAATTCTATCACTACTTAATTTATCATTATTCCCTCTTTAAACCACCTCCAACTTCATAGTTTAAATCATATCATAAAAATTTTCTTTTTACCTCACTAACATCACCAAGATCAAATTTTGATTTGATTTCATAGTTATTATGTAAGAATGGCAAGAGACTCAACCATCACAAGTGTAAGAAGCTTCAAGAATCTCCATCTACACTAATGGTTAGGAGAGATTTATAACTTGATCGCACCCATCTACAACGATCCCCGAATTTATTATACTAATTTGACTCTTAGGATTAATCTTATCTTCTAATAATACTTTGATCGTTACTTGAACTTTTAATATAATGACACTCAAAATTCGGCTTAACCTTGCTTACTTAAAGATAACCAATACCAACCCTAGATTTCACAAGACATAATCATATACATATCACAAGAGAGTATGCTTCTTGATAAAAATAGAACCAACTCAAAACCATAACCCTTCTTTGAACACTATACTTTCACATAGGGTTATTAGTTTGTCGCCAAGAGACTAAGTTGCATATTAGTACAAGAGAGTTACATAACCACAAGAAAAGTTCTACTATAAGACAAGAATTAGCAACACCTAGCAAGTTCATCATGCATTAGTCCAATGATTCTTTTAAGAATTTGATCCAATTTAAGAAAGAACAATATTGCTCAAAAATTAGTCTCACATATCTCTCAATGAAAGCTTCATCACCATCAAAGTAAAATGTGAGGTTGAAATTTTAAGGTTTGAGATCTAAATCAAATCTGAAAATTTATGGACTCCATCACTACATGATATACCCTATCATGCAACCTCCTTACCCATCATTTATATACAATTGGATTAACTCAATAATCTCAACATCAAATTTAGACCACTACATACTTTAAAAGTCATAAAATTTCAAGGAATATTTGCATAAATAGCTCAAGGGGAAAATTTCACCCAAATCAAGAGATCAAGATTTAGGGATTTCAAAAAATGAAATTTGAGAAATGAAAAAAAGGGGGAAACCCACTCACCAACATCCAACCCGACCCTCCGCCTAGCCGGCCGCCGCCTGGCCGGCCGCCGCGCGGCCTACACGCGCGCGCGCGAGTCCAAAACCTAGGGGAGAGGGGGAGAGAAGGAGAAGAGAGGAAAAGAAAGGGAAAGAAATAGATATGAGGTTTCATTTGGGTTTTAGGGTTTCTTTCTCCATGGAGGAATCCTCTCTAGGACGAGGATGAAGAGATGAAAATTCTCTTGACTCTTTTAAGATCCCTACTCCACAATTTTACAAGTTTGCCACCCCTTTCATCTAAGTGTCCAAAACAAGAAGATCTAAGCCATTGTTCTCACATCTCATGCACACCTACTCCCTCCACTAACAAAATATATATATAAATTTGTCATGATTGTATTTTCTTGGTAAATACATGTATTTCAAGTATAATACTAGTATATCTTCACATTGAAGTACTAGTTACATAATAACTATGGTGTAGGTATATTTATACATACCACTTGACATTCCCAAAATTAAATTGAAAATCATTACACACTCAATTAACATAATAACTCGAGATTTATATTATTAAATCAGGGTTTAATAATTCGGGGTGTTACAAACTCCGTCTTCAAGTCAACTCGATCCAAACCGTGATCCACCGAGCTTGACTCCAACGAGTGCTATATATGATCTTGATGCTCGGGCTCTTGAATCACCATGTGAAAGCTTCCAAATCATCTTTGTTGAAGCTAATCACCTACTAATATCTTGGTTAGAGATCTAAAACTAAACATCATAAGATTATTAGTAAACATAACTACATGAGTTAATCATCATCAAAACTAGAGTGGAAGGCCTCTAGGCCAACAAGATAGTCGTCCATGAAGCCTACACCGTCAGACATGGGAGGTGTGTGCTGGGGTTGCACCCTGGATTGGTCAAACTGAGTACCCGAAGGGAGAGACCCCCCAGCTTGGAGCCACTTTCATTCAACAATTCCTAGAGGTGGGGGGGTGACTTCCCTTCTGAATTTCATGCCACCGGCTGGATTCATTCTACTGACAAGCACTGGTGGTATAGAATGATAGGGTTTGTTTTGGCAGAACTTGGTGACCTTCTGCTATAGGCTAGACTGTATGAGGTTGTCAGAGCTGTTCAATACGGCTTTTCGAAGAGCACGTAACACTTTTACGCTGTCCTGGAGCGTTACAATCCAGAAACTTGCACGTTTGTTTTCCCCGTTCATTGAAGTGATTCCATCTCTTGATCTCCTCTTGAAATCTGATTGATGCGCATGTGTTCGGTAGACGCGTCTTTCAGACTTCTTGATGAAACGCGAGCTTATTGACTTTAAAATCTAAGTCACAAGTTCTTCGAATGCGAGTGTGATAAACTCTGTGTTTGGATTTTGAAACGTGGGCTTTGTATATGAAGCTTGCGTTTGGGGTTCTTGACTTAGAGGATTCTGAGCCTGCTCTTTTGAGACTTCTAGACGCGGATGTGGCAACCCCTGCGTCTCAGACGCGAGTGTGGCAAACTCTGTGTCTTGAAGTTACCTCGGACAGTTATTAAGACCCGCGTTTGCATTTTTGATTTATGCCTCGCGTCTTCACATCTTGGATGCAAGTATAAAACCAGACTGCATTTGGATCCATATTCTCTACACCGGTTAACTCCGCGTCTGGAGTTCATGACTTCAGTCTTGTGTTTATACCTCAGATTTTCTGTTTCTATCTTCACAGAATTTTAACCTTTTGGGTTTTATTCCTTGCAGATTCTTGCAGCCTCAGTTAGTCTTCTGCATCTTTGCTGGGCTCATGGGAGAACAATTCGACCGGCCAGCCTGTTCGGTCGGTGAGCGCTCGAGAAATCAAAGCTCATGTTCATGGGCAAGCTTGGTTCATGGGAGACTATTTGGACCAGCCAGCCCGTTCAAGCACTCAGAAAATCAGAGCTCCTGTCCATGGGTGAGGAGGATTCACGCGGTTACTGATACCCATCAAAACCTTATTGGACATGACGCACCAGCAATGCCCCGGGTTCGTCATGATCACAATGGGTATGGTGGTGGGTATGGCGGCCTTGAAGATCACAGAAAAGAGGACGTCACCAGTAAGGTCTCAGATCTTCCCTTTGCCAATTTTGATTAAGGAAAATTCAACTTTCTGGTGACAAAATCTGCTATTAAGTGAAGGATTACGGCCCACACCAGTTAGTCGGGTGGAATCAGAATGCTCCCCTGTATTTTGATCTCGAGAAACACCATTGTTCTCAGTTAGCGATGAGCTTCTTCAATGTTCACATCATGCATCATGATGTAACCAGCACTCGATCGGCTCAACTCTGATCAACTGTGATATGATCCAGTGGAGGAAGAAAGGAGCCTTTCTTTGGCGTTCTTCTAAACATCTTGGATCTAGAGCGGTGTAGATGTTATAAGGAGTGAGTGCAATCTTTCACTGAGCGAGAGGGACTTCTTTGTATTCTTTTGTTGTAACACTCAATTTTATTGTATAAGAGAGCGTCTTTTATCACTTTCATTGTTGACACTCTAAAAAAGACAAGATTTCTAACTGGCCTGAACAATGTCTAACTTGTTGACATTTACAAAAGACAAGTGGCAGACAAGCTGACGACCAGTTCTTCACCCATCTCAAAAGGGACGAATCAGCAACTTGAACTCTACTGATCCGGCAAAGCAGACAGTAAACCAAGGAAAGCTCGTAGGGGACATTAAGTTAGCTCAACACTTAGCCCCACATGAGCCCACAAGATGAGTCTCGTATGAGAAGCTGAAATTGCTTAGCATCACAGAGAGTCCCCTCGCGAACTTCGCTGCAAGAGGTGTTTAGTTAACTCCGCAGGCGGTTCACTTCGCCCAAATCCTATGCAGCCGCGCAAAAGGCTAATGGGTAGCTTCGCCACGAAAGTATCCAGCTCCGCTGAAGAGCTTTCTTTCTAACATTGCCAGATGCTTCCCCCAGCTCCGCTGCGAGCTCGACGAAGTAGCCCCGCTGTGGGTCTTTTATGGTCACCTCTGACCAATCAAATCTTCAGATGAGATCAAATCTATTCAAGATCAAATCTAATCGAGATCAAATCTGAGATCAAATTTGGCAGCTGTTTACCATAATCTCTTGACTCTCCTAAAATAAGTAAGAAGATCAGGGGAGATCTTTTAGTTATTTGGAAAGAATCAAAGCGGATCAGGAGATCAACATTACCTGCTATTCCTATCTTCGCAAAAGCTGATTCTAGCCTCACGGCAAGGCTACTTTTCAGATTTAAACAGATTGACTCAATCTGTTTCCAGACTTTCAAGGGACAATTGTACCCCTGCTCTCCCTATAAATAGCCCACCAGGGGTATACGAATGAACACACACAGAGAGAGGCTGAAAAGCAGAGGAAAAAGAGGAGAGACAGCTAAACAGAGATCTATTCTCTTGCTTCCAAGAATTCAGAGAACTACTTCTCTAATCAGGGTGCTAATACCTTAAAATCTTCCTCCCTTTCAAGAAATTTCCGGAACCAGGCGAGAAGGAATTGCCAAGTGGAGGCAGTTTGAGAAGTAACAAGTGGGTTCTACCAACCTTCTGTTCTCTGATTCCCCGAACCAGGCGATAAGGGAATCCCATCAGGCAGCAGTCCGACTGTCTGATTGATCGCATCGTCAAAGGGATGAAGTGGTCGCGCGTTGACCAGACTCCTATCGGCACACTTCCCCAGAAATCTCAGAGGAGTTCTACTTGTAATCCTTTTTTAGAATACTTATAATTTAGCTCCTCGACCCCTTTTTGTAAGTTTTTTCCTTTGCAAAATCAATGGAAAACAAGATGGTGACTCCGCTGGGGACTAGATTCTCCACTGTTGAGAATCAAGTGTCGCAATGCGACGAACAGACCTTCACGTCTACTTCTGAATTCAAGGAAGCCAGTGTGGTCAGAGCCCCTCTGGCTAAATCTTCGAAGCAAGTCTATGTGGAAACAGATAAGGCTCCCTGCGAGCCTACCACGGTCCTCTGGCGCAACAAGTAGGTAGGCCCGCAATGCAAAAGTCAGAATCTTGAACCTGTTACCTTTGAAAACCTAGTCGTTCATTTCGACCAAGGAAAATTCGAAGAACTCCTCTCTGGGGGTGGTCCAATGCTCCATGTACGAAAGCATAGAAAGGTTTCGATGGCCAAGGTTTCGGAGCAGAAATCGGAAGCAGAATCCTTCCAACTCCTCTCAGCCTCGTGTGTGGCTAGCCAGGTTCCCTGCGAACCTAAGTCTCCTCTTTCAAAGCAGATGTGGAGGCCAAAACAGAAAGCTCTGTATGAAGCTTCAGGCGTAGCTACGCCACGATCCGCTTCTCCCGCGAAGAAAAAGGCAAGATGCCTGCCTGCTTCGTTGGGACTATCAGCCGCGAAGTTACAACGGCGATCATACCTTCACCAAATTTTGGAGCAGCAACTCCTCGCGCCAGCTTGGCTACTGATGGTGCGGCAAGCACAGTACCTCAGTGTACGCGTGAAGTTCCCGGCCGCCAGGCTAGGACTAGAGCACCCAGCGGTGCTAACCACCTTCGCAGCATGGTAGCAGACAAAGCACCACAGCGTGCTCCGCTTCCCAGTTCCTCAAGCGCTGAGCTCGCTCTTCACAGCGGAGCTAAGGGATCGTCCCTAAGTGTTGATAGCGGTGCTTATGTAGCTTCAGCACCCAAGGGCATTTCCAAAGCTTTTAGCCGCGAAGTTAGAGCTAAAGCATAACTTAGTGCTAATTACCTCTGCAGTGATAAAAAGAGCAGGACATCGCCCTATGCGCAATCCAACAGAGCCTCCGCGCTAAATCGCTTGAGCCCGGCTGGGTCTGACTTGTGAGAATTCTTGACAAGCAAATGGAAGTCGGGACCTTTTCAAACTTCTCCCTCCTGTTGTCAACAAGTGGGATGTCAATTGGTGACAGTCCATTGCCAGCTAGGACCTCCAGGCTGACGATCAGTTTTTGACCGACTGTCGGTGCAAGCTCCGGTAAAACATCGCAAAAGGAGGGTATCGCAAGATCTGCCCTCTGCATCCGTTAACATGATCGGAAGGGGACGAGAACCACGTAGGGACAGACGAGCGTCGCATACCGCTCCCTCCAGTTCTCCAGATCCGGACTATAGTCTGGGCCTTGGCGAAGTCTTGGTACACAAAGAAGGTGTCTTCTGAAACACCAGATCTAGGGTTGCAATACCCTACAGTTATGAGCAGCCACCTTCCTCAACTGCAATAGCCTCACCAGAACCAATCAAAGGGTTAGTCCAATGGTCTGATGAGGAGGACGAAGACAGCGGGTATGCCTCTTCAGCGACAGTCAGCTCGGTGCAGACGGATAGAGTGTCAGTGAATATGGCTGACAACGGTAATGATGACCTTCATCGACGGTTGGAAGCTCAGGAGCAAACTTCCAAGACCCAGTAAGAAGCTTTGGACAACATTCAATAGATGCTCGCTCAACTCCTCAGTAACCGAAATGACAATGATACCAGGAGTAACCAAAATGAGGAAGAACATCATAGCAACGAGCAACCAAAGATTGAGAAGTCAAAGGAAAGCCCTTCTATGGACGCTGAAGTTCTTAAAGGTATCCAAGCTCAGATTGCATCCCTACCTAAGAGGGATGAACTAAAAAAATAGGGGCAGTCCGTCCTTACCCGCTGGAATGGGATTCAGTACCATATCCATCTAAGTTCAAGCCACCAACACTACATACGTATGATGGAAAAAGCTCACCAAATCAGTACATCTATTACTTCCGCTCTCAGACCGGTAACGTTATAGACAATGATGTCATCATGGCCAGACTGTTCATTGGCACCTTGAAGGGGGTAGCATTCGACTGGTTTCGAAGCCTTCCTCCGGGCTCTATCAATTCTTAGATCGACCTAAAAACTCGATTTCTTTCTCGTTTCTACGAGGACGATACCGAGGTAACCATGGATAAACTTCTCTCTATCGTGCAGAAGAAGGGCGAATCTGTCCGTGACTACATCGAGCGGTTCAGAAACTTGTCTCTGATGTGCCCAGCAGGGATGCCATTACCCATGCTCTTACAGACGTGCAGGCATAACTTCTTAGACCAAGTAGAAATTCACATGGGAGCTATCAAAGCTCATACCTGAAAAGAACTAGTCGAGCAAGCAGAGATAGCCGAAAAGTCGGCTAAGAAGTTCTAGCCATCCACCCCTAAAGGTAAATGGGGTATGAATAATAAAGGACGCGGCGACATGGCACAGCCTTCTCAAGCCAAAGGAAAAGAGACTATGTCCATTGAATTGTCAGGGGATGTTCAGTCGAAGGCCAAGAAGAGCGGCTTCAATAATCAGGACTCTAAGTTTCCTCCGAAACAGTACTCTTTCAAAGACGAACAGGTCGTCACAATATTCCATCTACTCCACAAAGGGAATAAATTGAAGCTACCGGATGCTCGACGTCCTAATAAAATGGGACGCACGAACGATCCCAACTATTGCCTCTTCCACATGATGGTTCATCACCCTACTGATAAGTGCTTTGTCCTCAAGGACAGAATTTAAGATTTAGTCGACACCAGAGTTCTGACTCTGAAATCAGAGCCAAAGAAAGTCACTGCAAACATGGTGACCCTTGAGTTCGGCAAAACCCCGAAAGTCACAGTTCCTGACGGGACCTTTCTGATCTCTGCGCCACGGCTGGAAGTCAAGCATCCTTCAGCTAAAACTCAAGAGAATAAGGGTCTTATTCCCTTGACACTGGAGACATGAAAAATCATGTGGATACACCCAGACCTTGTCCAAGATGAACAATGGGATTCAAAGAAGCCCAAGTCGAAGGGCAAATATTGCAATGTTGTCTCCATCCTCCGAATGATGGCAATCTCACAGCAGCTTCTCTCAGCGATTCTGAAGGGAAAAAGCACGCTTGCACGATACAGGCTGATGTACCTCAGCCGACAGGTACTCGATCCGAAAAATCATACTTAAAATAGTATGAGAAAGCTACTGACGAGACACGACAGCAGACGACGTCAGTACAAATACCCACACCGGCTCCGCTCCCGATGACGGGAAAAGAGAAGCAGAAAGAAGTCTGGTTCGACCATATCCTGAAGAAGCCTTCAGGCCCAGGGCTTGACATGCCCTTTCGTTTTGACATATTGGCCCAGCTCTCCAATATCCCAGCTCGTATTACCATGCACGAGCTCCTTCGTCTCTCGAAAGAGATAAGAGAAGCACTCAGAGATGCGCTGGCTAATTCAAAATCATTCCTGACGTATATGCTAGAAGCCCCTGAAGATGACGCTTAGTCTTCTTACCCCGAATGTCATCATGTGCAATCAAAGGTACCTGCTATTACCTTCACAGCGGAGGATATGCTTCTCAAGGATAACAAACACGATCGACCTTTGTACTACACCGGATACATCGGGTCGACATGCATCGAAAGGGTACAGGTTGATCCGGGGTCTGCACTCAGTATCATCCCTAAAAGGCTCCTCTACTTTCTCGGCATACCACTATATAGGTTGTCCGCAACCACTACAACAATATACGATTTTAATGCAGGAAGTAGTCATCTGCTTGGGAAGATTCGACTCCGTTGCCGAATAGGGAGCCTGAAGTCAGAGGTGAAGTGCTATGTCATTGACGCTGACACGTCATACAACTTGTTATTAGGACGACCGTGGATCCATGCCAACTGGTTGTCCCCTCCACCCTGCATCAGTGCTTCAAATATGTTGAAGATGATACAACAGTATGAACTGTCTTCGCCAAGAAGCAACCATTCAAAGGGGTGGAGAACTACTTTACTGACGCTCTCCTGTATCAAGAGATCGGTGAAACATCGAAAGAATCATTACCGGACGATGATGATAGCGGCAATGAGGCGGATTCAGAGTCTGAAGCAGACATGCCAGCCCTTTTAATCGGTGAGCCGATTGTAACATGTCTTAATAATCCCCAATGTAACACTCCTTCTGAAGATGAGGGCGAATGGGTAATTAATGACAATATTTCCTTTGATTATCCTGTGAGTGTTGGATTGTTTGAATCCGTTACGGATAGCTCTCTACACATGCCTTTACATAAACCAAGTGCATCCAGTACACCCGTGGAATCTATAGGAGCCGTTTTAGTGGTTCCTCCATCCAAAGAGGGTCAATTACCAATAATATTCGGTAAAACCCAACTGCAAAGGTCTACAGCAGCGGATTCAAGTTCAGACTCAGACACCCCCACAACTTTTCCATTATGCGCGACCAGCGCACCATATGATGAAGAAAACGGGATACAACCTGAAGCATGGGAAGGGCCTAAATTTCGGAAAAGGAAGACGTGGTTTTCTGCGCAATTTCGTGCCAAGAGGAAAACCTGTAAATTACTATGACAACACACGCAGGGGGTTGGGATACATTACACCTACACCGCCAGCAACGGTTAAATCCGAAGATAACAAACTAATTCCATCACACTCTGCTTCTTCCTCCGAATGGGACTCGGATGTCAGCGTGGGAACAGTGTTCAAAGAGCTCACTGTTAATATGACTGCAAGCAGCCAATTAGAGCCAGCAGAAGTTATTGATGAGGATCCATGGGCTCAGCAATTGGATCTCCAGTGGGAAAAACGATTCGAACAGCGTGAACCACCTACTGATGACAAGGTGATCCAGGTTAACTTGGGTAGTTGATTGAGCTTGAACCTGCACACAAAATACAGTATTTCAGATTTTAAGATTAAAGGTTGCAAGTTACTCAATTCTACCGCAATAGCAAGTGGCTATGCGAGTCATGATCCACAAGGAGGGACTAGCGATGGAAGTTTTTCTAGCAAGTTCTCTTTTATGCTACTATTAATGGTTAAAGTTCTTCTTTAGTTTCTTAAAAAGAAAAGAAAAATAATTTACAATGAAGTTAGGCAGAAAGTGAGAGATTGGGAAGATGGAGAAACCAGAATTGGATATGTACAAAGAAATGGAAAAGGAATGATAAAAGAAGTGGGTGTTGTTGGTGTTCTAAACTAAATAATTAAAAGAAAGACAACCTAAAAATTACTTACCTCTTCAGTGCTCATATACCTTGGATCCGTTGCGACGACTTACCTTGTCTTTGAAGGAAATCAAGCATGGCGTATAGGATCTTCCCCATTCTCGATCTACACTACGAATAAAAGGGCAAACTATACTAGCAAGAGAAGGGTTGTTCATCACCATAGGCCATCAAGGGCACTTGCAATG
This sequence comes from Agave tequilana, assembly GCA_038442645.1. Classification (NCBI taxonomy): domain Eukaryota; kingdom Viridiplantae; phylum Streptophyta; class Magnoliopsida; order Asparagales; family Asparagaceae; genus Agave; species Agave tequilana. Next base: position 26,540 of record JAVJIF010004780.1, read on the forward strand.
GCTAAGCAGTCTCGAGGCTATCGGATTCTCTTGGATTGCAACACATCAGAGGAGAGTAAAAGAAAACAAGAGTAAAGAAAGAAAAAGAAACTTTGATTCGATTCAAATAACAATGAAAGAAGAGATCACTTACACTGGTTTCACCTGCAGTACAAGCTTACTCTCATTCCTCCATGAAAGTCGTCTCTCCTCTCAGTTACATAAAGAAAAGTAAAAATTACATAGAAAGAAAATTAAAAATCTAAGTTACAAACTACAAATTATCCTAAGTTCTATTCTCTGCTTGGTCGCCCCATTTTCAGTGAAAATCTTGCCTTTTATAGGCAAAAACCCAGAGGGGAGAGGTGTGAGAAGATAGGGGGAGCAAACGCTCCCCCTAACTCACTAACCAAGTCGCGAAAACGCGGCTTTGGCCGCGTTTTCGCGGCCAGGGTGTGGCCACCTGGCCACACCCTGTTGGTGGTGCTCCCCGGCTTCTCGATTTGTCTTTAACTTCAGCTGTGGCCACACCCTGTTGGTGGTACTCCCCGGCTTCTCGATTTGTCTTTATCTTCAGCTGGATTTGCAGTTTAAGTCCGGGATTTTGACGAAATGGCCTTTGATCCTTAGCTTCAACCGATCGATTTGTAGGGATTTATTCTAACTGATTTTCAACCGATCTGAATCGATCTGATCTGCCCTGATTTACTGAGTTCGAATTAATTCTGATTTAATTCAGAATTTGTTGGGCTTTTGGGCTCATTTCTCTTCACTCTCCTTTAGGAATGGGCCTGCAAATAAATTAAACATTTAATTAGGAAAAAGCAGAGTTTATTCTATAATAAGTATGAGAATATGATAATAAATGTGCAATATTAGTGACCAATCATACCCCCATACCTATCTTTTGCTCGTCCTCGAGCAAAACAACTAAACTATACTAAGGATTATTAGACCACTTTCGCAGGTCACGCGATTGCACTGAGCATGTGCAACAAGCCGTTAAACCTCTAGGTTACCCCTAGAGGACGAGTTTTGTCTCGTGAGAATTTTTAATGGATTACACCCACAAAATCCAAAAAGAAAGAGAAACAAAGAGTTAGTATTTTCGAAAAGCATTTTGAAAGAGAAAAATATTTGAAATATAATTGTAAGATTTAAGTAATCTATAAGTTATAGGAAAACTGAATTTTTCATTCCTAAACTTAGTCTCTATTCATAAATTTGTTATCAATCAAAGTAAGGAGTCAAATTGTACTTCTCATTTAATCTATTACTTTACCCTAAGTCATATGCACCTTGTGACCGAGAAAATTTTGACTAAGGGTTCATTAACTCTAACTCTTATGCCTTATTTATTTATATATATATACTTTTTTGTGGTATTATTCCTTAGTTCTATTAGGCTTTCTAATCTGTCCATGTAACGAACCTTTAATCGATGACTCGCACACCAAACGGTCTTAGGGCACCGGGTGAGAAAACACCCCAAGAACTTAAGGACTCGAGCAAACAAGGCCACAAAACTAAGGATTTTATTATATGAACCCCTTTTAGGCGTGAATACTTATGCTTTATTAGGCACAAATACCCAGCTTAATCAGAGAATTTATATATATATATATATATTTTTTCAAACTTATCTAATCATCTTTCACATAAATACTAAGGCTTACTTCGGCCAAAGCACCTAGCTAATCAATAATTAGATTTGTTCATCTTTCATAGATATATTTTTTTTCTTCTTGTTTTTTTTATAAGGCATAAGAATCTTTATTTTTTTGAACCCTAAGCGTGTAAGTGTATGAAGTGTGCATATTTCATTAAGGTAAAGATCAAGACTAAATTACTTTGACAAATTATCTTCCTAACTCTAAAAATCAAACAAATAATCTTATTTTGACCAAGTTTAAGAAATACTAATTTTGATTTTCTTATTCCTTAAAATTGACTTAATTTCTTACAAAAAATATATCAAAATATTGTTTCTATTTTCAAAAAGTTTTTAAAAGTAAGGAAAATGTTAAAAAAAAATTTTAATAAAAAGAAAAACCTAAGTTATGTTAGAACCCTCCCGCACACCTATCTCATGCATTGTCCTCAATGTATGAATTAATGCATAGATGCATGAAAAAGAAAAAAGGGAAGGAAAATGTTACTTTAAGGTGGTGGTTCCGGTGGTGGTCTGATTGGTGCACGAAATGCGGCCCAATCGACTTTTCGTGGAGTTCGGAGGAACCCACCAGAAATCTCTTTTATATAACCCACTAAAATGATGTATATATGAACGTTTTTTATTAAAAATTTAACCCCATCTAATTTTCAAATTCCATAATTAATTTCGGAGTCAATTTTGTCTACCGCCTTGTCCCAAAATGGAGTGCGAAAAGATAGAATGATTGACTTGGACTCAGGAAGTACTGGAACTCATACCGACTCAGAAAAGTGACTTAATTCAAGTAAAGGTTCAGGAGTCGAGATTGCTCAAGAAGTGGGTCCAAATCAAGAAGTTGAAATTCAAGTCCACATTCAGTTTCCCACAATGGAATGTGACTTAATATTGGTGATTCAAGTTCAAGAATGACAGGTGTGGGAATCAAAACTGACTCTAAAATATTACTCAAGTCGGGTAACAAAACGAAGTCAATATTGATTCGGAAATTTGAACTGGATCACAAATTTGAGAATCTAGGTCACGTTTCTCATTGTGTTCAATTTCATAAAAATGAGAACTTGCCAATTTGTCAATAGGACTTTCAAAAGTGTGAAATTGGTCAAGTTCAATATGATGATCATCAAAGATGGGTGATTCAATTTCATGATGCATTGGCACAGGATCCAATGTTGACTCGGGAAAAAGATTAAAATCAGGTGAAGATACCAGAGTCATTATTGAATCAGGAAGTAGAATTGAATCACTAAGTTGAGGTTCATGATCATATTCATTATCAAGTTCAATTTCAGGAAAGGGATAACTTGCCAAACTGTCATTGTCATTTTCAAAATTTAGAGTTTGGGCAAGTTCAAATGATTGTTCAGAAATGGAACCTTGTTTTCCAAAACAAAATGACTCTTTGGCTCTAACAGAATGGTTAGCGACATCAGAACTGGCCAAATGGTGAGAACGTAGAGTTTGGACCATCATATCTATGAAATGATTACGAGCGTTTTGAGCCTGAGTCATGGCTTCAAGCATCTTTTCATAGTTGATTGGTTCATCGTTTTGTTGAAAAGATGAAGTGTTGTCTTGGAATTGGTGGTGAAATTGTGAGTCCATCAGATTTTGTGATTGTTGTTTGGACTCACGCATACTCATTTTCAAAATTGATGGTTTTCTATTTTGGACTGGTAGAACTGAGTATGAATCTTGGAAATATTGTGGACAAGGTGGATAAGGAGGGCAAGTTGGTTGAAAATTGGACTCGGGGGAGGTGAATCCCCACTGACTCTGTGAAGAGTTAAAATTATTCTAGAAATTATGGTTATAAGATTGGGGGCATGGGTTATATTGATTCGGATAAGACCAATCCGGCACACTAGGTTGGTTAAAGTTATGATATGCCGGGTTGGTAATATCCAAAAAAGAGGTTGGTGTGTAATATGAATTAGCATTAAAATTGGAAAAATTGTTGTTATAAGCCATATCACACAATAAAACACAAACAAAGAAAAAAAACCAACAAATAAGCAAACAAAAAAGAAAAAATTCTAAGCTAAGTTAGGGTAGACCTTTGACCTAGACGACTCCTAACTGGTTAGACTGTCCATAGGAGGTATAATGCAGACTTTGACCACAAGTTAATCAGTCAGGTTAGGGCAAGATTGGTGGGAGGTTATCCGTCAAAGACGTTCCTTAATTAAGTAACCATCAACCTTCGGGCTTTCGGCCCTTAATTCCCTTCCTAGACACTGATTTTGCAGGAGTCAAATTTCAACACCTTTCCCTCTTAGGATAATCTCCTAATTGAGTCCGAGATGTCCCTAGGGCCAACGTCTACTCATTTTTAGTTAGGCTTGGGTTAGTGAGTGAGGAGATTATTTGTGGGCTAAGGGAGGGTAATGACTTCCCTATCTTATCTTGTTTATAGGACAAGCCCTTAGATCAATTTAGTGCAGTGTACAAGAAAAGCAACACTTAAGCAATGTAAACAATCCAAAAGTGTTCTTATACTAGATGCTATGCACACGTACCTTTGCTCCAGCACTCTTCAACAGTAAATAGAAAATGTAATGAAATAGACGCGTGCCTAAATGCAAAGTCTAAATCATTTTTAGCATTTACAATCAACTTTTTACTGTTGTGTTAGAAATATATATACAGTGAGTCAAACAAGGAGATAAATGCTACAGATTTTTAAACTACGCAATTCAGCCAACCTGCAGAAAATACAGGTTAGTAGTTCACTCAGTTTGCCACAGGACTGTAGCAAATCTGAAGGCTTCTTGGCTCTGCTTTCTTGAGTAAAGTCCAAGGCCACTTATGTGTCCACTGCAGCAAGAATTCCTTGTTGTTACATCTGTACAAAAAAACAAAGAAGAAAGTTAACCAAAAATGTAAACTTTAAAGAGAATTACTTACCGTCCCTCCCCGGCAACGGCGCCAAAATTTTGATTGAGCTTGAACCTGCACACAAAATACAGTATTTCAGATTTTAAGATTAAAGGGTGCAAGTTACTCAATTCTACCGCAATAGTAAGTGGCTAAGCGGGTCGTGATCCACAAGGAGGGACTAGCGATGAAAGCTTTTCTAGCAAGTTCTCTTTTATGCTACTATTAATGGTTAAAGTTCTTCTTTAGTTTCTTAAAAAGAAAAGAAAAATAATTTACAATGAAGTTAGGCAGAAAGTGAGAGATTGGGAAGATGGAGAAAGCAGAATTGGATATGTACAAAGAAATGGAAAAGGAGTGATAAAAGAAGTGGGTGTTGTTGGTGTTCTAAACTAAATAATTAAAGGAAAGACAACCTAAAAATTACTTACCTCTTCAGTGCTCATATACCTTGGATCCGATGCGACGACTTACCTTGTCTTTGAAGGCAATCAAGCATGGCGTATAGGATCTTCCCCATTTTTGATCACTATGAATAAAAGGGCAAACTATACTAGCAAGAGAAGGGTTGTTCATCACTATAGGCCATCAAGGGCACTTGCAATGGCTAAGCAGTCTCGAGGCTATCGGATTCTCTTGGATTGCAACACATCAGAGGAGAGTAAAAGAAAACAAGAGTAAAGAAAGAAAAAGAAACTTTGATTCGATTCAAATAACAATGAAAGAAGAGATCACTTACACTGGTTTCACCTGCAGTACAAGCTTGCCCTCATTCCTCCATGAAAGTCGTCTCTCCTCTCAGTTACATAAAGAAAAGTAAAAATTACATAAAAAGAAAACTAAAAACCTAAGTTACAAACTATAAATTATCCTAAGTTCTATTCTCTGCTTGGTCGTCCCCATTTTCAGTGAAAATCTTGCCTTTTATAGGCAAAAACCCAGAGGGGAGAGGTGTGAGAAGATAGGGGGAGTAAACGCTCCCCCTAACTCACTAACCAAGCCGCAGAAACGTGACTTTGGCCGCGTTTCCGCGGCCATGGTGTGGCCAGGTGGCCACACCCTGTTGGTAGTGCCCCCCGGCTTCTCGATATGTCTTTATCTTCAGCTGGATTTGCAGTTTAAGTCCAGGATTTTGACGAAATGGCCTTTGATCCTTGGCTTCAACCGATCGATTTGTAGGAATTTGTTCTAACTGATTTTCAACCGATCTGAACCGATCTAATCTGCCCTGATTTACTGAGTTCGAATTAATTCTGATTTAATTCTGAATTTGATGGGCTTTTGGGCTCATTTCTCTTTACTCTCCTTTAGGAATGGGCCTGCAAATAAATTAAACATTTAATTAGGAAAAAGCAGAGTTTATTCTATAATAAGTATGAGAATATGATAATAAATTGCCTTAGCCCCGCATGAGCCCACAAGATGAGTCTCGTATGAGAAGCTGAAATTGCTTAGCATCGCAGAGAGTCCCCTCGCGAACTTCGCTGCAAGAGGTGTTTAGTTAACTCCGCAGGCGGTTCACTTCACCCAAATCCTATGCAGCCACGCAGAAGGCTAATGGGTAGCTTCGCCACGAAAGTATCCAGCTCCGCTGAAGAGCTTTCTTTCTAACATCGCCAGACGCTTCCCCCAGCTCCGCTGCGATCTCGACGAAGTAGCCCCACTGCGGGTCTTTTATGGTCACCTTTGACCAATCAAATCTCCAGATGAGATCAAATCTATTCAAAAACAAATCTAATCGAGATCAAATCTGAGATCAAATTTGGCAGCTGTTTACCATAATCTCTTAACTCTCCTAAAACAAGTAAGAAGATCAGGAGAGATCTTTCAGTTATTTGAAAAGAATCAAAGCGGATCAGAAGATCAACATTACCTACTATTTCTAGCTTCGCAAAAGCTGATTCTAGTCTCGCGGCAAGGCTACTTTCCAGATTTAAACAGATTGACTCAATCTGTTTTAAGACTTTCAAGGGACAATTGTACCCCTGCTCTCCCTATAAATAGCCCACAAGGGGTATACGAACGAACACACAGAGAGAGAGAGGCTGAAAAGCAGAGAAAAAAGAGGAGAGACGGCTAAACAGAGATCTATTCTCTTACTTCTAAGAATTCAGAGAACTACTTCTCTAATCAGGGTGCTAATACCCTAAAATCTTCCTCCCTTTCAAGGAATTTCTGAAACCAGACGAGAAGGAATTCTCAAGTGGAGGCAGTTTGAGAAGTAACAAGAGGGTTCTACCAAACTTCTGTTCTCCGATTCCCTGAACCAGGGAGAAGGGAACCCATCAGGCAGTAGTCCGACTGTCTGATCGATCGCATTGTCAAAGGAACAAAGTGGTCGCGCGCTGACCAGACTCCTATCGGCACACTTTCCTAGAAATCTCAGAGGAGATCTACTTGTAATCTTTTTTTAGAATACTTATAATTTAGCTCCTCGACCCCTTTTTTGTAAGTTTTTCCCTTTGCAAAATCAATAGAAAACATTCATCTGTTTGAATAAAAGTAACACTTTTTTCTGTCTTCTTATATGTCTTGAATTCTTTTTTGCATTGAAAATCAGACAAATAGAAGTAGAAATTCTTAACTTGCTAGAAGTGTGATATTTAACTCAGCGAGTCAAGGTTAGGGAAGAATTTCATTTCAGGAACTTAAGATTACTGTCAGAGGTGTGATATTAACTTGACAGAAGTGGGATAGCTTCTGTGGACTTGCCAATCCATAAATGAGAATGACAAGTGAAGTTTTTACCCCCACGAAGGATTATGACTGAGTATTCATCAGAGGTTTAGTATTAATGTAATTAGGACCCAGTTGGGGATTTAATGGAGACACTGTTAAAGGTGTAATATTAACCTAACAATGCTTTTAGGTAGACCTGCTATCCTGTTGACAAAAAAATAAGTGAGACTAGACTCGTTGGGGATCTAGGAGAATTTTTACCTTTAGAGGTGTAATGTTAACTTAACGGGTTGAATCAGATCTTAGCAGAGGTGTGGTATTAACTTGACAAGAATGTGTGCTAGAGGTGTGATATTAATTTGGCTCAACGGAATTTCAGCTTCATTTGGGAAAGCTGAAAACATCATTGTCATAAGTGTAGTGCTAAACTTGACAGTGAAGGTAATGCTAGAGGTGTAATCTTTAACTTGGCATTAGTCATCTCGACTTCGATAGGGAAGTTCGAGGGAAAGTCATTATCATAGGTGTATTGTTAAACTTAACAATGAACTGGACGCTAGAGGTGTGATGTTAAACTTAGCATCGCTTATCTCAGCTTCGATATGGAAGCCTGAGGAAAAGTGCCTGTCAGAGGTTTAATATTGAACTTGACAGCAACTTAATCACTGTTAGAGGTGTGGTGTTAAACTTAACAGTAATTTGTCAGAGGTGTAATATTAACATGACAAGAGTTGACTTACAATATGAGCAATTCTGAGGGCTTGCCCTTCTATTAATGAGAATTGGCAAGTGAAGTTTAAAATGTCAGAGGTGTAGTGTTAACTTGACAAGGATTAACTTGCGATATGAGCAATTTTGAGGACTTGTCATTCTATTGATGAGAATTGACAAGTGGAGTTTGGAATGTCAGAGGTGTAGTGTTAACTTGACAAGTATGAAGACTTGTGACTCCATGTAGATGAGAGACAAGTGCAGTTTGTACTCGCTAGGGAGTACTAAAATTTTCCATTATTAGAGGTGTGGTATTAAACTTAACAATGATTGTGTTTGTGGACCTACCACTCTATGGAAAAGAATTGGTAGGGGACTTTTGGTGAAAAAAAAAATGAATTGTCAGAGGTGTAATATTAATGTGACAATCATTAATTTCCTGGGGACATGGGAGGTTCGCCGTTAGAGGTGTAATATTAACATAGCAGCTGAGATTTTTTTTTATGAGTTTCGTTGTCAGAGGTTTAATATTAACTTGACTGAATCCACTGGGGATCGGGAAATTTGGTTTGTCAGAGGTTTACTGTTAACATGACAAGTCCCAACTCATTTCGTTGGAGAAATGAATGCAGGTATTTTTGTGGCCTTATCATTCTATGGAAAAGAATTAGTAGGAGATTTTGGAGGAGAGAATGGAACCAAGTCCCTTAGGATTTTTAGCAAACTCTCAGTTATCAACGGATTTGGTGTGCCTTTACCAACTACCTTTTGAGTTGGGCTAACCATCCTATTTCCCTCAGCATGATGAGTTTTGAAGATTTATGTTGGACTTAAAAGTTAACATTTTCCTCTATCCTTAGCCATTGGAGGCGTCAGATGTCCATAGGTACACTAAAGAAGAGTCACAAGGCAAAAACTGAAGTCTTGCACTTTGCTTCTTCTTTTATATTTACATCATGCATCATGATGTAACTAGCACTCGATCGACTCAACGTTGATCGATCGTGATGTGATCCAGTGGAGGAAGAAAGAAGTTTTTCTTTGGCGCTCCTCAAACATCTTGGATCTGGAGTTTTGATCAGAGGTATAGTATTAACCTGATCAAGAGAAGAATGCTATCAAGTATAGTATTTCTTCAAGAATCTGCCGTTGATCGGCGTCATGAGCAAATCATCGTCTGGGGTTGTGAGACGGTATGCTCCATTTGAGTAGACCGACTTCACTACAAATGGTCCTTCCTATTTAGGTTGGAATTTCTGTTTTGTCTTATGTGTCATCACCATGAGTCTTCTGACAGTTAAGATAATGTCACCTTTCTTGAAAGTTTGTTCTTTGACTTTCTTGTTGAAGGCTCTGGTAATTCGAGCTTGATAGAGCTCGATTTGCTATTGAGCTTGCAGGCGTTTATCATCCAAAGCCTCCAACTCTTGGAGTCGCAGTCGATGCTTCTCCTCATTTATCATTTCTATCATCAAGGTGACGCGTAGAGATGAGATTTAGATTTTCAATGGGAGTACAGCTTCACACCCATATACCAAGGAGAAATGTGTAGCTTTCGTCGGTGTTCGAACCGTCGTGCGATAGGCCCATAAGCATTCACCTAATTTGTCGTCCCAGTCGCGTTGGCTTTTCGAGACGAATTTCTTGAGAAGTTTTCCAATAGTCTTATTGAAAGCTTCCGTAAGGCCGTTCGCAGCTGGATAGTATGCCGTTGAGGACACACTCTAGATTCTGAACTTGTTGCAGAACCTTTGAAAAGCTCGGCTGACGAACTGGGGCCCATTGTCATGAACGATCCGTCGTGGCACACCAAAGCGGTAAATGACGTGATGTTTAACGAATTTGATCACGTCAGTGTCTTTACCTCCCTCAAGGGAATAGCTTCAGCCATTTAGAGAAGTAATCAGTTATAGCTAAGATGAACTGATGTCCTTTGGATAAAGGTGGGCTGATAGGGCCAACCACGTCCATTCCCCACATCTCAAATGGCCAGGTTGAAGTTGTAGAGCGAAGATGTCATGGTGCTTGATGGATGAAGTCACCATGAACCGGACAGGCGTGACATCGCTTGGCGTAAGCGATGGTGTCAGAGATCATCTTTGGCCAATAATACCCCAGTTTTCGGAGTCGATCACCAAGTTTTTGACCAGGTTGGTAAGCTCCACATTTGCCATCATGCGCTTCTTTGAGTACTTCTTCTGCCTCCTTCTGTGACAGGCAGCGGAGGAGGATCCCATAATATGATCTGCGGTACAGTGTCCTTGTGATTGCATTGTAGTAGAATTTAGGGGTTTTCCTTCTAATGGCAGCCGCCTCTTTGGAGTCTTCAGGAAGAATGTCGTACAGTGCATAGTCGATGTACGAGAATCGTCAATCCCTGAGCTCTGGATCTGTTGAAGTCTTTAGAGCTTTTTTGACTTGATGGTCTCCTGTCGGCTTTTGGTGGTCTTCAAAAGCGAATCTTGGGCAATACAGGTCATGGCTGTAAACAAGTATTTTCTCTACTACTCCAGCTGGAAGAGCCAATGAAGCAGCGAAAGATGTCAGTGCATCTGCATGCGCATTTTACTGGCGAGGTACATGGTCAATATAAAAGTTTCTGAACCTCTCGGCCATGTAAATAGTTGCGTTGTAATAAGGTACTAAATCTTCATGTCTGACTTTATACTTCCCACGAACTTGGTTAACGATGAGCTTAGAGTTACCGTATGCTTCAAGATTTTTAACGCCAATCTCATTGGCGATTTGCATTCTGATCAAGAGAGCATTGTATTCCGCTACATTATTAGAACATGACTCAGTTAATGAGAATGCACGAGGGATTACGTAGTTCTATAAGGAGACAAGGACTACCCCCACTCCTGCTACGACATTCCTTCGTGGGCCCGTCCTTGATGCACCGTCAAAGAAGAGCTGCCATACCTGTCCTTTGAAAGATGTCTGGGTCAGACAAACTTCAGCGATCTCGTCTGGGAGATCCTCATAAAATTTGGTCACTCTCGGATATGGATGCTCAGCCAGAAAATCTGCCACCGCCTGTCCCTTACGGCATTTTGTGGTAGGAATTGCATCTCATATTGGGAGAGCAGTATGGCCCATTTTGCCAGTCGACCATTCAACGACGATAGCTTTGTCATAAGCAACCTTAAGGGATTGACTTTTGATACGACATGTATGGTTTGGCCCATCAAGTAATGTCACATTTTTTGGACGGTGAACACCAACGCCAAACATTCCTTTTCGATCGGGTTGTACCAATGTTCGGCTCCGTTCATAGTTCTACTCAAATAGTAGATTGCCTGCTCGTATCCCTGATCATTATTCTGGGCTAGCAAAGTTCCTAAGGAATGATCCATCACTCAATATATATCAGGAAACGTTTTCCTAAAATCGAAGCTGTAAGGACAGGTGGTTGCGTGAGGTATCGTTTGATTTCCTCGAATGCTTGTTGGCAAGCATCGTCCCAAATAAATGAGACACTTTTCTTCATTAATTTGGTGAAGGGTTGGCATCTTCCTGAGAGATTTGAGATAAATCTCCGGATGTACGCTAATCGCCCTTGCAACCCTCTAAGCTCCCTGAGGTTCCTTGGAGGTTGCATCTCCTAGACAGCGCGGACTTTCTCTAGATCAAGGTGGATTCCTTTGGATGTCACAATAAATCCTAGGAATTTACCGTTGGCTGCCCCCAAGAAGGATTTAGTGGGGTTTATCTTCAGCTGATGCACCCGCATGATGTCGAATACCGTCTTCAGATCTGCTATGTGATCGCTCTTGGTACGGCTTTTTACTGCAATGTCGTCGACGTAGCATTCCACTGTTTTGCGTATGTGCTCGTGGAAGATTGCATTCATAACCCTCTGGTATGTTGCTCCCGCATTTTTTAATCCGAAGGGCATGATAATATAGCAGTACACCCCCAGAGGCGTCCTGAAAGATGTTTGTTTTTCATCATCATGGTACATCTTGATTTGATTATATCCCGAGAATCCATCCATGAAGGACATCCGTTCAAACCCACACGTATTGTCGATCATAACATCCGTGATTGGAAGGGTAAATTCATCTTTGGACATACCTCATTTAGATTGCGAAAATCAATGCAAACTCAGATCTTCCCATTTTTCTTGGTAACGAGGACGATATTGGCTACCCAATCCGGGTGTTTTCCTCCCTGATGAAGCCAGAGTCTATGAGTTTTTTGACTTCCGACTGGATTGCTTTCATTATTTTCGGCCAGAACTGTCGCTGCTGCTGTTTGACTAGTTTCGCGTCTGAATTAATATTGAAGCGATGCATAGCCACTCGAGGATCAAGCCCAGGCATGTCCTCGTAATTCCAAGCGAAGACATTTATATACTCCCACACAAGAGATATTAGATCTTCCTTCTCGGAGGGTGATAAGCTTTCGCTTATAAAGATGGGCTTAGGATTAGCCTCATCTCCCAGATTGATCTGGGTGACCTTATCCTCTGTGGATGGTTCACATTATTCGAAGCAAATATCCCAGAGAGTATTTAGGTGTTTGATCCAAGGATCTGCATCCGACTGGATCATTTCTTCATCTCCATCTTCCAGGTGGCTTGTTGAAATCATGTTTACGGAGAGTTCTCTGAAGATGTCACCGACACTGATATCTGACTCCCATGATGGTGTGCCTGATGAGCGATGGTGATATAATGACCCTTCAGACTCAAAGGCTGATGGGATTAGAGTTGACACATAGTTCAATCCCCTGCGAGTTCGATGATAATAATCAGGGGTCTTCCCTTTTGGAACGAAGGATTGAAGCAGTATTCTCCTTCCTTTTTCAAAGTTCAAGCCAGGACCATTCATTAAATCATACCCCATGTTTTCCATCATTTTGAGTACATTTGGCTCATAATGGGCGAATTGAGGGGGTTCGTTCTCACTTTCTGAGTCTTCGCGAGGCATCAATTTGGACTTGATTCTTCAGAAAAGAATTAATTTTTGGCCTTTGCGTTTTGCTGGGATCATGAATAACGACCCCTGCGCTTCATTGACATCTTGATACACTGTGAGGGATGACCTCACTGGTACATGCAATGATGTCAGAGCATCTATTGCCGATCAGGGGTCATCATCCACATCGGTACTAGTGTCCGACGGCACGGAATCAGAAGCCAACACAGAAAAGTAAACCAAATCTAACTCTTCATTAATATACCACTCGCCTACATCATAGGCGCGGTTATTAACATCAAGCTTATTAATATTCGTTACAAGTGGGTTCAACTCCCAAAGACATTCGTCCTCTGCCTATAGTTCAGTGTCAGCTTCATAATCAGAGTCTGGTTCCTCTGGCTGGGGATTCTCGCTTGTCTCCAGAGAATCTTAGTATAGAAGAGAGTCTGTGAAATAGTTCTCTACCCCCTTGAATGGATGTCTTTCTGCAATCAACATTCGGACTTTACCACTTCCGTCGATATATTTCATGGCTTGATGGAGAGTGAAGGGGCCAATGGAGTTACGATGAATCCATGGTCGTCTGAGCAGCAAATTGTACGAAGTGTCAGCATCGATCACATAGTGCGTCACTTCAGATCTCAGATCCCCAATCTGACATTTGAGTTTGATCTTCCCCATTGGGCGCGTACCGTTGGCGTTGAAACCATAGATGGTAGTTTGGGTGGCGCTCAATCGGTGGGTGGGGATCCCTAAGTGCTGCATGACCCGGCGGGGTATAATGCTCAATGCGGATCCTGGATCTACCTAAATGCGGCTCACTTCAGACGATCCAATGTACCCTGTATAAAGTACAGGGGCCTATCATGTTTCCCCTTGACCTGCATATCGTCTGGTGTGAAGGTAAGGTAGGGGCATTTTGAGAGGCGCGGAGGCAGTCTTCTTTATTTTTCTCCTGTGGCTCAGCTGGGATTTGGGTCATGAAGACCTCAGCATCGGCTAGAGCTTCTCTCAGAGCTTCTCTTGTTGACTTTGACAGTCTTAGGAGCTCGTAAAGGGTGATCCTGGCCGGGATGTTGGCTAGTTGAGCCAACACGTCAAAGCAGTAAGGTGCTGAAGTTCCTTCTGCTTTATCCTTCAGGAGAGCTTTGGAATACCGAAGCTCTTTCTGCTTCTCCACAGGTTGCTTCGTGGATGGCTTGGTTGGCTCTGCAGTAGGTCCGACGGATTTGCCACTAACTCGTCATACATCTTTAAGTACGATTGTCCCGAATGAGTTTCAGCCACGATTGGTGCATTCAGCTCTGCGACAAGGACGATCGTCTCCTCCTCTGAGTCGGTTAGTGAGGGGACATCAGTCGCTGCTTTCCAAGAAGAGGCATACACCACATTATAGGGCGAAGCTCTTGCTTTGCCTTTGGACTTCTTGTTGGTAACAGTAGTCCACTGTTGGCCTTCCACCAGGTCAGGATGAACTCACATAATTTCTCCCTGAGGTGTAGTGATAGGTACAAGACCCTTCTCTTACTGGTGATGCGGGTTTGTATTGATCATCCTTAGTTTCCCTTTCGGGATGGGAACTAGTCCGGCCGGTGTTGGAGGCTGGTTTTCGAACTGAAGAAATGACGTCGTGTTAGCCGTCACTTTCTTCCGTTCTGGATAGAGCTTTAAGAAAAATACCTAGAGGGGGGTGAATAGGTGTTAATGCTAATCTAATGATTTTTTAAGCAAGTATGAATATATGATGCAAACGGTCACTCAAAATAAGAATTGAAGTCGAATTCCCCGTGAAGGGCTCTAGAACTTCTCCTCTTTGATTCCTCTAGATTATGAGTTGAGGCGCGTAATTGCTTTCTTGTTGTGATGAGTAAAGACCGGGAAATGCAAGAATGAAAAGGATGCAATAATGAAGTGCACACAAGATATATCACAAGAAATAAATGTAAAGCAATAAAGAGACAAAATGGAAATCAATCGCAAACACAAAGGATTTGTTTCGAGGTTCGAGCCACCGCTCTACGTCCCCGCCTTCACCACCGTGAAGGGTTTCCACTATATCCACCGAGAAAATTACAAAGGTCTACCGAAGACCGGAGTATCGAACTCCACCAATTACAAGAGGTCTACCGAAGACCAGAGTACCGAACTCCACCAATTCAATCCTCTATTGAAGAGGGATCACAACACAAGAAGGAACAAATAACCAAGTGATCAACAAGGGATCACAAACTTCTCTTTTACAACTTCCTTATAGAATGAGGAGGATTTTTGGCTCAAGAAGTGTAGTGAGAAAAATTCAGTTGTGAAGTGAGAAAAATTCAGTTGTGAAGTAAGAAAAATTGCTTGAAAAACAACTGAAAACAAATAGCCAAGAATGCACTTAGAGAATTGAAAGCTTTTGAAAACTTTTTCTTTCTTTTTGAAACTTGAAAACTAGGAGTTTTTTCTTGTAATTTGCAAGTGACCAATCCCCTCCATTTATAGGGATTAGAGGAAATCTAAACATGATTAAAACTAGCTTATTAGGTCAGAAAGTAGCCCTCAAATTTTCAGATATAGCTGACACACAAATCCCAATCAAATCAAGAAACCAGAAATCAGAAAAGTAGCCGTTGGGGGCTGCAGGCGGCTGTCGGTCGACCGCCCCGGTCGACCGACAGTCCAATTGGCAAACTAGCCGTTGGACTCGGTCGACCGGTCGGTCGACTGACAGCCAAAGAAAAATTTCACTTTGTACTGTCGGTCGACTGACCCGGTCGACCGACAAAAAACAGAGAGCAAAGTGCTTCCAGTCAGTCGACCGGTCGGTCGACCGACAGACGTGCACAAACATGCACACCCTGACCACAAGGCTCGGTCGATCGGTTCGGTCGACCGATCAGGCCTGGAATGGACCGGTCGACCGGCCCAGTCGACCGTCAGGCCTGAAACAGGATACATTATAGGAAATTTTTTGAACTTTGAAAAATTTTCAAAATAATTTTGTAAGGATATAAGATTAAGTATCATGCTATAAAGGTTGGTATACATGATATAAACAAGATATAAAATTTATAAAATTTTGAGTCATGTATAACTATCAAGACATGAACTAAAATCAAATACCAAAAACAAAAACCGTATTTTGGAAAGTGATGGTGTGTGTGTGTTTTCTTGAGCCAACTTAACACAACCTCATTCTTTAACAAACTAACTCTTACATAGGTTCAAGGTGACTACAAGGTCTTCAAGTGGGCTTCTCCATATGCGATCTTGAATAGCTTGATATTTTGAACCCGAAATGAACCAACTTGAGTCAAAACAACCTTCCTTTAGGGAAGAACACTTCATGAATCCTTAGAACCCTAAAACACACTTAAACACTAAAAATGATTAGTACAAATAACTATTTATGTTTTGTAATCATCAAAACTAAAAAAACCTGTTGATTGTAACCTTGGGCCAACAATCTCCCCCTTTTTGATGATGACAAAACATATGAGTTATTTTAAAAAATATGGGAAAAGAGCTTGGAAGCTCCCCCTCAAATCATGCTATGTATAAATGAATGGCTATATGTATAAATGAATGGCTATATACAAAATAGATAGAAACTAAGAATTTTGGCATAAAAGGAGAGACATAGGAATACAAAACACATTGCTCAAAATTCTCTCAAAAACCAAAACAAACTCAAAACTAACTTGTTATTACTCAAAAGTCAAAATGCATAACTCCAAAGTATAAAAACTCAAAATGCATAACTCCAAACTAAAAATAACAAACTTTTTCTCCCCCTTTTTGTCATACATTAAAAGGGTAAACATAAAAAAAAATCTTCACAATTCCATAACACAAACATTCAATTCACCACAAATAAAAGAAAATCTAGCATAGTCTAGTGGTTTTGTAAAAATATCGGCAAGTTGAAAATCGGTAGAAACATAATCAATATCAATATCACCTTTCTCATAATGATCTCTAAGAAAGTGATACCGAGTGTCAATGTGCTTAGTCTTACTCTGTTGATTTGCATTTTTAGTTATATGAATAGTACTAGTATTATCACAAAATATTTTAATATGGTCAAAATGCAAATCATAGTCAAGGAGAGTATGTTTCATCCAAAGAACTTGTGCACAACAAGCTCCGGCCGCAACATACTCCGCCTCGGCGGTTGAGAGGGCTACCGAATTTTGCTTTTTAGAAGACCAAGAAACAAGACAATTACCAAGAAATTGACATGTTCTACTTGTACTCTTCCTATCCACTCTACAACCCGCATAGTCGGCATTCGAAAAACTTGTCATGGAAAATTGTCCGGTCTTCGGATACCACAAACCCATTTCAATTGTGCCCTTAAGGTATCTAATAATGCGTTTTACCGCAATCAAATGGGACTCTTTAGGACACGATTGAAATCGAGCACAAAGACACACACAAAACATAATATCCGGCCTACTAGCCGTCAAATACAACAAGCTACCAATCATGCTACGATAAAGCTTAATATCTACACTTGTACCTTGTTCATCCTTGTCAAGCTTTGTGGTAGTTGCCATGGGAGTTTTGCTTGTCTTAGCACTTTCAAGGCCAAATCTCTTGGTAAGTTCCTTCGTATACTTGGCTTGATTGATGAAGATCCCATCGTTCCTTTGCTTGATTTGGAGACCAAGGAAGTAGTTAAGCTCACCCATCATGGACATCTCAAATTCTTCTTTCATGCATGATTCAAAAGCTTTGAAAAGATTTTCATTAGTAGAACCAAATATGATATCATCCACATATATTTGAACTATAAGTATATCATTTTCAACATGTTTTGTGAACAAAGTAGTATCTATTTTTCCTTTCTTAAAGCCATTAGAAATTAGAAAAGAGGAAAGTCTTTCATACCAAGCCCTAGGGCTTGTTTTAAACCATAAAAAGCTTTGTCAAGTTTGAAAACAAAATCCGGATGTGTAGGATCAACAAACCCGGGGGGTTGTTCAACATACACCTCCTCTTCAATAAATCCATTTAAGAAGGCACTTTTTACATCCATTTGAAAAAGCTTAAAATATTTATAAGAAGCAAATGCAAGTGTCATCAGTATGGCTTCAAGCCGTGCTACGGGTGCAAAGGTTTCTTCAAAATCGATACCTTCGACTTGAGTGTAACCTTGGGCAACTAACCTAGCTTTATTCCTAATAACATTTCCCGACTCATCCAACTTGTTCTTAAAGATCCACTTAGTACCAATTGTTGGTCTATCGTGGGGCCTAGGAACAAGATGTCAAACTTGATTGCGCTCGAATTGATTGAGCTCCTCTTGCATGGCTAGCAACCAATATGAGTCGCCCTCGGCTTCGAGGATGTTCTTTGGTTCAAAGTGAGAAATAAAAGCATAGTGTCCACAAAAATCATGAAATTTAGAACGAGTAGTTTCCCCTTTTGATACTTCACCTATAATAAGATCCTTGGGATGATGTAGATTGTATCTCCAATCTTTTAGAAGTGGTTGAGTGGACTCCACTTCAACTTCTTGAATTTCATTTCCTTGAGCCTCATTTTCTTGAACTTCATTTCTTTCATCATCCTTTGGCATGTCTTCAATGGTAGGTGAGTCCTTCAAAGTAGCTCTCTCCATGTCTTCATTTAAAGAATCTATTTCTACAACATTTTTAACAAACACATTAGATTCCTCAAACTTTACATGTATAGATTCTTCAATAGTTAAGGATGACTTATTGAAAACTCTATAAGCTTTACTAGTATTTGAATAACCAACAAAAATTGCTTCATAAGACTTTGCATCAAATTTTCCTAAATTATCTTTAGTATTCAAAACAAAGCATTTATAACCAAAAGCCTTAAAGTATGAAACATTTGGCTTTCTAGAAAAATAGATCTCAAAAGATGTTTTTGAAGTATTTTTGCATAAGAAAACTCTATTCGATATGTAGCAAGATGTGTTAACGGTCTCGGCCCATAGATAATGAGGGAGACCATATTCATTAATCATTGTCCTAGCCATCTCTTGTAATGTCCAATTTTTCCTCTCAACGACTCCATTTTGTTGTGGAGTTCTAGGACAAGATAGTTCATGCTTAATTCCATGTTCTTCACAAAAAGTGATAAAGGGTTGGTTATTGAATTCACCACCTCTATCACTTCTTATCCTTAAAATGGAAAAATATTTTTCCTTTTCAACTCTTTTCTTAAAGGCTTGAAAATATGAAAAGGCTTGATTTTTGTGCTCTAAAAAGAAAACCCAAATAAAACGCGAGAAATCATCAACTAAAACAAAAGCAAAACGATTCCCACTTAGACTTTTGGTTTGAGTAGGACCAAACAAATCCATATGGATCAACTCCAAGGGACGTGATGTCATGATATCCTTAATTGACTTGAAAGAGGACTTGGTTTGTTTCCCAAGTTGGCACGCGTCGCAAACGCGGTCCTTTTCAAAGTTCAAGTAAGGAATACCTTTCACCATTTCCTTGTTGTTTAATCTAGATAGATGGTCAAAAGAGATGTGGCCTAATCTTCTATGCCACAACCAAGAGTCATCATCGAGGGCTTTCAAACAAGTAGCATTGCATAACATATTAGACATGTCAATCATGTATACATTGCTTTCACAAAAACCAAAAAATATACATGTGTTAGATTTTCTATCAATAACTCTACAAGCTAAGTTATCAAAAACAACATCAAAACCTTTGTCACAAAGTTGACTAACACTCAAAAGATTATGCTTGAGGCGATCAACCAAACAACATTTTCTATTAAAGGAGAAGTACCAAATTTAACATTACCAATACCAATGATTTTTCCTTTGGCATCATCTCCGAAGGTGACGGTGCCACCTTCATAGTACCTTGATAGGGTTGCAAAGTTGTTGATATCCCAAGTCATGTGCCTTGAGCAACCACTATCAAGATACCACAATCCTTTACGTCGTTGGGCCTTGGAATGTACCTACATCATTTAGCAAATTCGTTGACTTTGGTACCCAAATTTTCTTGGGTCCATGAAAGTTAGTATTTCGAACCCAAATATTATTATGCGAAGCATTTAGCCTATCATAGCAAAATTTAACCAAATGACCTTTATGGCCACAATATGTGCATGAAAATACTTTGCCATACATGAATGCATGATGTGTGTGTGGAATGTGGACATGTTTGGGGTGTTTGGCATGATGTAAAGGTTGTGATTTATGAACATGAGCATGAATAGCATGTGAATGTTTCTTAGGGACTTGTTTCTTAGGAAACATAGCCTCTAGTCTATTCTTATCAAATTCACATTTTTTCAAAACTACTCCTAATGAATCAATTTTCTCTTTTAATATGGAAATTTCTTTTTCATCAATTTGTGAAAATTTACCCTTGCAAGAAACTTTATAGTTATCAAAGTCCTTTTGTGCAGAAACAAGAGTAGAAAGCAATTCATCCTTTTCTTTTGTAAAAGTGAAAACTTTAAGATTTAGAGATTCATTTTCCTTTTTCATTTTCAAATATTTCTTTTTAAGAAAATCATAGTTATGTGATAATTCTTCAAACGCTTCTCCTAGTTCATCCATGGATAGCTCACAATCAAAAAAAGTATTGGGAGTTACCTTGCTTGTGCTTTCATTTGCCATGAAGCACATGTTGGCGGTGTCGACTTCCTCCTCGGATTCACTCTCGGAATCCCAAGTAGCCTTTAATGCTTTCTTTTTGTATGGCTTCTTAGAGTTGGAGGGCTTGACTTTATCCGGGCATTCCGCAACAATGTGACCCGTCTTCCCGCAATTGAAACAAGTGATTTTCTTCTCTTCTTTACCTTGCCATTTCCTTCTATTTTGGAACTTTGCCTTGTTGTACATTCTCCGAACGTTCTTTACAAGAAGTGAAAGCTCTTCATCATCTTCTTCTTCATCATCTTCATCGGAGTATGTGGAATAACTCTTGAAGGCAATAGCTTTCTTCTTGGAAGGAGCCATTTCTTCTCTTGCTTTTCTTTCCATCTCATGGGTTTTGAGATTCCCAATGAGACCTATATGCTCCATCTCTTCCTTGTCATTAAGTTTCTTCAAGGTAGTGGCTTTGACTTCCCAAGATGGAGGGAGTGCACGGATGATCTTCCTCACTTTTTGGTCGTTATCAATAGCATCACCTAAAGAAGAAAGTCCATTAGTAATCTTTGTAAATTTAGTAACCATATCATCTATGGTTTCATTCTCTTGCATAGAAAAATTTTCATATTGGGAACGAAGAAGGTCAATTTTTGCCCTCTTAACTTGTGAAGTCCCCTCATGAGTGACAAGCAAGTGAGTCCAAATCTCATGTGCGGATTTGCAATGAATGACTCTAGAGATATCATCGTCATTAAGGGCTTGAAGCAAGGCATAGTGTGCCCTAACATTAGCATCAAACTCTTTAGTGTCTATATCGGACCAAGTGTCCTCATCACCGGTGGGTGCACTAAATGGTTTGGTTGAAATCACCTAGAGGGAGGGTGAATAGGTGATAATGCTAATCTAGTGAACTAAATGCGAAATTTAAAAACTAATTGCAATTACACTAAATGAGTGATGCACACACAACCAAGTCAAGCATATAAGTATGAATGATCAATGTGAAATGATGCAAGGCACAAAGTAAAGAGAGAGAGAGAGAGATAGAGTAAGAGTCAAGGGATCAAGCGCAAACAACAAGATATATTTCGAGGTTCGAGCACCCAGCTCTACATCCCCGCCTTCACACCGAAGGATTTCAACTCCACTAGCTTGTCCACAAAGGACTCCCACAAAGGGAACCTCCACCGAGGATTTGGGGCAATAACAATTACAAGGAGTACCCAACTCCTCTCCTTACAAACACAACCTCCTCCTTGAGGCACAACACCAAGCCAACAAACAATCCCCTCACAACTTGAGGGATTAGCACAAAGCAACACAAGGATCACCTCACAACTTGAAGGATACAACCCAATAGCACAACCTCCTCAACACAATGAGGGAAAGGCACAAAGCCAAGCTAAGATAGGGTTTACAACTTGGTGGTCTAACAAACAACCACAAACAATTTCTTTCCCACACAAGGATCCTATAGAATGAGATAGTAGATGTAGCTCAAGTGTGGAGAAAACCAAAGGAATGAAAATCAAAATCTCAAAGAAAATCCTTGGGAAAAACTAGAAACTAAGATGAAGAATTTTAATCAAACACTTTTCCCAAAACCCTTTTCTTTGATTGTCCAAACCCTAGCAAAAATACCAAATTGATTGTTCAATTAAAGCCCAAAAACTTCTTTTGATTGCTGTGAAAACATTAGAGAAAGCTCAGAAAATTCGTCCAAAAATTTTTAGTGAAAACTGGCCATTAATGGGGTATTTATAGCCCCCAGAAAAATATAGCCGTTGGCAGCAAATTCTGCCAGAAATGAACTTATGACCGCTGGCAGCTACCGGTCGACCGCGCGGTCGACCGGACCCAGATACAGAGAGCAATGGCTCTCTGTACGGTCGACCGCTCGGTCGACCGGGTGCAACCCGAGAGCAACCTGCTCTCAGTCGGTCGACCGTGCGGTCGACCTGCTTATGGGTAAGCCAGCGTGCACGTATCCGTGCACGTCGGTCGACCACTACGGTCGACCGGCTACTTGGTACGGTCGACCGTCATGTCGACCGACCTAACCTGGCAGCAGCAGTTCTAGTCAGAAAAACATGTAATTTTTAATCCTAAAAATTCCCATAAAAATCTCTAAGATTACACAAAAATAGTTTAATCATTTTACATTGAAATATAAACTTGTGTTAAAAATTTCAACACAAATTTCAAACATTAAGAACCATTTTTGTGTCTTACAAATTTTGCCAAAAACTAAAAACTGTATTTTCTAAAACTTAAATTTTTTGAATTGAAAATACATTTTGTCCAAAACTTATCCAAATACAAAAATATGATATTAAACAACATTTAGGCGTGATGTATATGGATATAATCCTATATACATGAAACATATATATATTCATGTTTTTGACTTTAATTCAAAAATATGTTTTGTTAAAAATACCAAAACATAAAACACATGAATAAGTAAGTCAAAACTAAGTTTGTCTAGGAAGTTAAGCATGCATGTATATAGAATGAATCTACTATACATAAAACCATTTAAACTTATTTTGATCTATCTATTCATGAAACCAAGATCGGTTAAACCAAAAACGGAAAAACCGAAAACCCATATTCAAAACATGAAACGTGTGTGTTGTGAACTTGAGCATATCATACTATTCTAATCTTTACAAATGGATCTAAAACTCAAACTAAACTAGGTACCGATGTCTTCTTGTAGAGCGCCGTCTCCAAGCCGACTCGATCCAAAACTCCAAAACTTGATTCACCGAGCTTGACTCCAATGAGTGCTATATATGATCTTGATGCTCGGGCTCTGAAAACAACATGTGAAAGCTTCCGGATCACGGAGTTTTGAAGCAATCACCAACTAACATCTTGATTAATGATCTGAAACTAAAATCACAAGATTATTAGTACACATAACTTCATGAGTTAATCATCATCAAAACTAGAGTGGAAGGCCTCTGGGCCAACAATCTCCTCCTTTTTGATGATGACAAAACTCATGAAGTTATATATACATGGATTAAAGTTAAGCTTCAAGAAAGCTCCCCCTTAACTCATGCAGCAAGATAAACAAATAAGTATGCAATGAATGTTCATAAACATGTATGCATCAACATGCATATAACACATAAATTTCTAAAACATGCACTTGATACCAATTAAATAAAACAAGTACACTTTCAAAACAAGCTTTTGATACCAAAAAAATAAACATAACATATGTTCTTTAAATGATGCTTTTGATACCAATTGAACTTTAATCTTTTGATACTACCAATTGAACTTTAATAAAACATAAAACATGCATACACAAACATGCATATAAACTACACACTCAAATTCTTCTCCCCCTTTTGATGATGCTTTTGATACCAATTGAACTTTAATCTTTTGATACTACCAATTGAACTTTAATAAAACATAAAACATGCATACACAAACATGCATATAAACTACAGACTCAAATTCTTCTCCCCCTTTTTGTCAATCATCAACAAAGGGGTAAAAATAAAATGTTCTCCCCCTTTTTGTTCACAACAAAGAATTAATATAGGGGTGACATAAAACATGATACCAATAAAAAAAAATGTCAATGAAGTGCATAAATGATATCAATTGAAATGAGTATAAAAATATTTTAAGGAATGCCTATATCAAATGATACCAATTGAAATAAAGGTAAACGAGGCATTGTAACAAATTGTTTTAATTGAGATTTATTTCAAGTTAAACATGTTTATATGAAAACATATATCAAATGAAAACAAAAATCTTGATATCAATTGATAAGTAAATAAATAACATACCAATTGTAAGAAAACAATCTTGATACCAATTGAAATTAACATATCAAATTTTGAATTTCTAAACAAGGATTTTGATACCAATTGTAAATAATTTTCATTTTGAACATATGATACTGTACGCGCCGGAAAAAAGAGAAAGAAGGTCTTTACTGTAAAATTTTTCTTGAATCAGATGAAAAGATTACAACAAAAATAACTTTTCCTTCCAGTTATAAGGGAGGGAGGATGTTGAGTCTTGAATCCTCCCTTTGTTTAATGCTGGGTTCTTCGTGTGACGGTGGAGAGTGAATCTTGTTCTCCGTTGACCGGATGACCGTCGGGATCGTCAGGGATCTTCTCTTCGGCTGGTAGAAAGAGTAGCACAGCTCTTGTCTATCAAAACTCTCAAAGAGAAGGTAGGCAAAGAGTAGCTTGTACGCAGCAAGCTTGACGAAGAGTTGAGCTCTCTCCTTTTTCTGCCGTGTCTGGTCGTCTGATTGCCGATCCTCTTATCACCAAATGCCTTTGATTGCTGATCGCCAATTGCCCAATTGCCAATCTCTCTATCTCTTGATCGTCGATCGTCGATCCTCTCCCCCTTTTTTTGACCTCATAGCAAACGAGGCTATTTATAGAGGTCCTAGGGGGTGAACGTGCCCCCTAAAAACGCTCCACAATGAGGGGCTGACCTCCCCGCTATGTGGGCGGCGACTGGCCCCATAACCAGGGCGGTTATAACTGAGACGCGGGTTTCAGCCCACGCGCCTTGATGCTGAGACGCGGGTGTCGAGCCCACGCGCCTTGATGCTGAGACGCGGGTGTCGAGCCCACGCGCCTTGATACTGAGACGCGGGTGTCGAGCCCACGCGCCTTGATGTTGAGACGCGGGTGTCGAGCCCTTGCGTCTAGAACTTGAGACTCTGCTTTTTAATGGCTTGTCTTTTAGTGATTTTTAGACAGCCTACAGAACCCCCTCCAAAGTTTTCGATATTTCGCAGTTAACTGGGACGAATTTCGAAATACTTTGGACTCTAGCTGAATTCACCTCTATGAATGGACTGTTAATGCTCCGGGTTTGATCTTATCTGGAGTTGATCTTCGTGAGTGTACTGTTGAACTCTTTGAGGCCACCAGAGTTGATCATGTTGAGTGTCTAGATACACAGTCTAAACCTCCCCGATTGCTTTTAGTCGGTCATGGGTGCACTTTAAGCCAGGAGTGGTTGGTCGTCTGCTTGTACCAATGTACTGTTGAACTGATTTGCAGAAGCAGGAGGCCGAACGCTGGTCCTTTTTGAAAAGCAGAGATGGTACTGCTTTAAAGACGCAACTGATCTTCCATAAAGCAGACGCGATGTTCAGCCGGGCTGGAAAGACGCGAACTTCTTAGAGAGACGCGACTTTTTGAATGCATTTATGGCGGTGATGACGAGGCACGTCCATCGAAGAGGCGCGTCCGTTGGGTGCGAATCTGTGCCATGTCATGATTGCGCTGCCATTTGGCCTGGGGAACCGGCGGGATTTCACCTTTTGGCGCGCGGGTCATGATTGCGCTGCCAGTTGGCCTGGGGAACCGGCGGGATTTCACCTTTTGGCGCGCGGACTTCCCGGTTCATTAAATGATTCGCTCCACGTGTCAAGCGATGACTCGCTGCAGGGCTATGGTGCGCGATTTGCGCTGCAGAGAAATTGATTTGCTCCACGCGTCAAGCGATGACTCGCTGCAGAACTAATCGAGCCACGCGCCGCGTATCTTCGCGAATCCTTGTGCCTATAAAAGGCAACAGTTAGAAAGAGATCTCTTCTTCTCCGAACGCACTTGCTTAGGGTTTAAGAGGAAAAAAGTTCTTCTTTCTCTGTTCATCTTCATTCTTAATCACCAATGGCACCTAAGACCAAGCCAACCGCATCCTCTTCAAGAGCAACCGTCGCCGAGGCCCAGAGGGGCGGTTCCTCCGCGCAGGAAGTCTCTTTCCCAGGTATAACGCCGTTTAGGCTTGAACTCCACCATTAATGGAAGCTCATGGAACCATTAACAGAACCGTCAACACAGAAAACAAACCGTGTTTGATTCTCAGACGCGGTCTCAGAAGCGGTCTTTGAGTTGATAACCAAGGCGCGGGTTTGATGACCCGGTGCCAGTGAGTCCTGCATTTCGGATTCTTCACTTAGAATATTTCTAATTGTGAAGAGTTCGGACGCGGACTTGAAGATTTTTCATCAGGTGCAGGTTTTTGATGAATCTTGCACCTGAGCCCAAGTACTTAGAGAATTTTCATAAGTCTTGGTTTGCAAAACGCAGACTTGATCCTGACGTTCTGTGACATCAGGTGCTGGTTTTTATGAATCTGGCGCCTGAGCCCAAGTACTTAGAGAATTTTCATAAGTCTTGGTTTGCAAAACGCGGACTTGATCCCGTTGGTCTTACGCTTGGATGCGGATTTGCAGGTCTGGACGCGGATTTGATAATTCCTGCGTCCAGTATTTCTTCTGCGTCTGGACGCAGATTCGCAGGTCTGGACGCGGACTTGATAATTCCTGCGTCCAGTATCTCTTCTGCGTCTGGACTATAGATTCGCAGGTCTGGACGCGGACTTGATAATTCCTGCGTCCAGTATCTCTTCTGCGTTTGGACTATAGACACTTAGCATTTTTCTGATAAAGTGTCTGATTAAATGTCCTTTTCTTTTGTAGTGCCACACCCTTCTGCCCCACTCGCCAAGAAGCGCCACTTTGGACATGTAGGTGGTGCTGACCGTGATCTGGCCTTTGTGCTACGAAGGACAGTACCTGTGACTGCTGACAAGTCGCAGGAGCGCCAGAAAAGGCTCTCCAATGTTGATATGACGACCCTTCGGGTGCTTATGACCGATGCAGCATTCACAACGGATGATTGCGTCAAGCTGGAGAAGCCTGCCTTCTTCTTCGGAGATCGTATCGGTGATGGCGGCTATTCCATGTATAATGGAAATTATAGATGGCTCCGTCAGATAGGGGATAGGAGATTCTTTCTTCCAGAAATGGAGAGGATGTTCCCGCTGTCTTATCTCTAGCACATTTCCGTCCCTCGGAAGATGAAATGGGACGTTTCCCGATACGTCCCTGAGATTACCCTCGGTGACTTGGGCTCCCAGAAGGCATACCGTCATGATAGTCATGATAGGGCGGTTCTTGGCCTGTTCCACGGGTCGCGCAAGTCTGAGCTCCCAGTTGGAGAGATACCAAAACTCGGCACTACCTTCCTCAACGCGTTTATAAAAGCGGAGGGTGATTTTCCGGTTGAGTTCCGTGCGCCCGGGTGGGTTCATTCCACCGAGAAGTATTGGTGGCGCAGGATGGTGAGCTTCGTCCTTACCGAACTTGGAGATCAGCTAGATCATGTGGGACTGTACCCAGCAGTCAGGGCCGTGCAGTATGGCATCCCGCCGAGTTCTCAGAACTTCTTCGGGGTCCTGGAGCGTTACAATTCTTTGACGGGGACATTCTTCACCCCGGTCGGAGAGATGGGCCTTGCACTGCACGAGTTGCATGAGGTCTCGGGGCTGGCAACAGGGGATTCTCCCTATGAGGAATATATCCCAACCACTGAGGAGCTCAACCTCATGAAGAAAGGGTCTCCTCAAATGTACGAGACTTATTGGGAAGTGCTATGTCACTTTCATATTTGCGGCCAGATAACCACTTGGAGGTCAGGAGGAATCAAGCAGCTGTCTTGGGCCAGTTACTTGTTCAACAATGTCAATAAGAAAGACCATCCAATAACTCGACTGGCTCCCAGCTCCGACCAGGAAATTGAAGACAGGATCGACCAGGCTTCTGAAGGCTTCTACACCACGGATTCGAATGAGGACGGTTTCGAACCTGACATGGTCTTCGAAAGCTTTCACCATCAAGCCCGGACCCCTATCTCCGATCGAGCATTGTTGGCGGGCTTCTTAATGCTGTGGCTGAAGCATTGTGTGGTGCCCACGCTGCCACATGAAGTCATTGTTGCCGACGTGGTGTACCCGGCGGTGCTCCTGGCCTATGGCAGTCCCATAGCCCTTCTTCCGGCCGTGGCGGCTGCCATTCAGAGCGGGTTGCGGGCGTTAACCCACAACTTCTGCGAGCCAGGGAAGGCTGTCAACTCCCATGGCCAACCGATCCTTGACTCAGAGGGGAAGCCGACGGTGAAGCGCCCCAACCCTCGGATCGAGCTGCCTTACACGTACCTCATGGCTTGGTACGTGATGCACTGCCCTTCCCTGATGACACCGGTGCCTTGGAGTGAGGGTTTCGCCCCTTTTGTACAGCGGTTGGAGGGTTCGGACTGGCGTAATACTTATATGTATTTCGTCCGGAAGTGCATTTCAGATGCTTCGAACTACCAGCTCAATCGCTGCTTCCCCGAGATCCCTGGTGCATCTTTCGGGGATCTATTTACTGATTCTGCGGGCCAGATGACTTTACGAGGTTGCCCTCGGGGGTCTTCTGGTGGTTGATCAACATTCGGCCCGAATATGTGCTTTTCCGGCAAGGGACTTCATGCACAATCGAGCCGTACATGCCGAATCGTTTCGCCCGACAGTTCGGCTACGATCAACTCTACGTCGGCAATCCCAATGCTCGACTCGCCTTCAAAGGGAACTTGTTCGAAGGTGCTCGGGCTTGGTACTACAGTGTGGCCGGAGGGACGGAAGCAACTTTCCGTCTACCTACCGAGGGGTCAAAGTGCCGTATGAGTTTCAGCTTCTGCTCCTGGTACTTCCAAGTTAACCAGACACCGAACTTTGTTCCGGAGTATTCATGCATTGAGAGCATCAATGCAAATCTCGAAGCAAGGTCGGAGTCCGGTAAACGCTCGCGAGGCGTCGAGCAGTACCTGAAGGCTCTGAAGGAGGTCGGGAGAAGGTCAAGGGAGGAGTCGCGAGCAACAAGGGCGGAGCCGCGACCAACAAGGGCGGAGCCGCGACCAACCAGGGCTCGACAGGTGGTGAGCAAGCGTCGTCAAGGCTCTACTTCCACTGCTGAGCCTGCCCCAAAGAAGGTTCGGAGGGACTTGACGGCCGAAGTTTCTCGATCCGCGGACATCCCTTCTGGTGTTGGGGAGCCGAGGGAGGAAGAGGTGGACAAGGAAGACACTCCCTTAGTCCATGCCCGCAGGTTACACCGCAGGAGCCTCAGGATTGCAGAGGAAGGGGAGCCTGCTGACAGACCCACCGCCACTGACGAGACCGAGCAGCTCGAGGTCGATATAATGAGCGGAGTCGATGTTGTGATTCCAGGGATCTCAGCTCAGCCCGAGTCTTCCTCAGCTCAGAGGAGGGATGAGGCACAACAGCCTGGGTCTCCTTCTGTCTTCATCTCCAGTCCTCGGATGGTTGACCCCAGCCCTACCACTGGGGTATTTAGAGGCAAGGCTCCGGTTACCGAGGCCTCTCATGTTGAACCGTCGTCTTCCTTATCCGCAGAGGAAAGCGATTTTGAGGATGAGGTCGACTATGGTGACGAACCCGCTCCTCCTGATCCGAGCAAATTCTCACACATCTCGGAGGAGGAAATACATGGGTGTGGGCCGGCGACGACGTCACCACCAGCGGTTGCTCCTGCTAAAGGTACTCTTTTCACCTTCTGACCCGATTTCCCTTTTCATTTTGAAGAGGAGGCTTTAACATTCTCCTTTTATGCTGCAGGATTGGCTGAGGGTACCGAGGCTGCAACCTCCTCGCAAATCGAGGAGATGATGCAAGAGTTGACCCAGCTAGAAGGAGTTGAGACTCCAGCTGCCGAGGCAACTACCGAAATCGGGAGGCTTCTACTCTGCAGGAAGAGGAGGCCACTACTGAAGTCAGGGAGACTTCTCCTCTGCAGGGTTCGCCCAAGGATTCGACATCTCTGGACCTCCAGCTTGGTAAGGAAGTTTTGATGCCCCGGATGTTTCTCTTTTTACCATTCGGCTAATGTTGAGATAACTTGCAGAGAGAACCGAGGGGGCCCAGGTAGAGAGTCTGACGGTCAGTGTCCCTCCGGAAGGCCACACGGCCCAAGCCTTGGCTGAGGTTTCTGAGGAGGTCGAGCTCACTACCCTGTCATCGGCTGTGGAGGTTCCTGCAGAGGTGGTACCCCCAGAAGCACCAGTGGCTGCTTCTGCTCTTGCCGTACCCGTGGTCAGGTGACTCTTGCACCAACAGAGCCGATCTACATCCCCCACCCCGTGATAGAAAGGGGATCGGGGAGCACTTCGGATGATGATATCATGGAGCTTTTGACACGCCGGCGGTGCAGCAGTTCCTTACCTCGATGCGAACATGCATCGATTTCGTCCTGACTAGGGGTAGCTTCCTTGACTTTGCCTAGATGTTTCTCAGAAACCAGGTCGAGAACATCAAGTTGGCCGGAGGCTCTTCGCTAGCCCAGGCGAGTCAGCTGCTGGTGGATCAGCTAGGACAGCACCTGAGAGAGCTTCGATCCCTGGAGGATGATGCCGGTTCATCCACGAAGCCCAAGAAGCGCTGAACAGGCTCCTTGCTGCTCAAGAGCAGGAGCGAAAAGAGGTGGAGGAGAAGATCACCGATAGCACTCGTCTTCTTGAACGTGTCCAGGCTGATCACCAAAGGCTGGCGATTGAGTCCGAGGAGTCAGAGATGATCATACAGGCCGCAAAGCAGGCTATCCTTGACTCTCGGGCTGTTATAGCCAGGGCTGAGGTCATGATTGTCTTCAACGAACAGAGGCTTGCTACCTCTAAAAAGAGGCTAGCGGAGTTAGAGGTTGCCAAGGCGCAAGCTGAAGCGGACCTCTCTGTTCGTTCGTCCGAGCTGGAATCCCTCCGAGTGCAAGCGCAGGGATTTTGTCTGAAGCGGATCTGCGGGCCCGAGCTCTCATGGAGGTTGAGAAGGCGCGTCAACATAAGATACATCACCTTAGAGAGCAAATCCGTTCTTTGGCGGACCAGGACTTGTAGCCTTCTCTCTTTTTTTTTTTAGAAAAGGACACTCTGTTCACTAAGAGTGTTTTGTATTAACTTTTATCATTTTTGATATAATAAAAGTCTTTGAAGTTTTTGGTTCCACCTCCTTTGTTGCTTTGCTGTGGATGAATTCGACCTCTTGATCACAATCTTTGATTAACTGACTGTGAATGCTGAACTTAGGTGAGACTAAGTTCTTTAAATGAAACGCGGCGTTTGACCCATAGGACCTTAGGCAGAACTAAGCCCTTTTGATGAGACGCAGCATTGGTTCACAGGGACTTAGGTAGAACTAAGTCCTTTTGATGAGACGCGATGTCAATTCATAGAGAGACGCGGTCATCAGTTCATAAGAACTCAGATAGAACTAAGTCCTTTTGATGAGACGCAGTGTCAATCCATAGGGAGACGCGGTCATCAGTTCATAAGAACTCAGATAGAACTAAGTCCTGTTGATGAGATGCAGCGTCAATCCATAGGGAGACGCGGTCATCAGTTCATAAGAACTCAGATAGAACTAAGTCATGTTGATGAGACGCAGCGTCAATCCATAGGGAGACGCGGTCATCAGTTCATAAGAACCCAGATAGAACTAAGTCCTTTTGATGAGGCGCAGCGTTAATCCATAGGGAGACGTGGCGGCGTCAACTCGCAGAGAAAAACGCGGCTTTGAGTAACGCGAGTCTGTCCTGCCAATGAAGACGCGACTCGAGCGGACGCGAGGGACGCAGCCTTGTGTTTTTTCCCATTAATCTCAGAATGGACTAAGTTCTTTGCTGAGTCATGTGCTTTCCCTTAAACTGGGCCCTGTTTGCTGAAGGGACGCAATTCTGAGTCACGCGGACTTTCCTTTGGAACGCAGGTGGACATCATTCATTCTGAAAAGGAGACGCGGGTTCCAGGACGCGATTTTCCCATCTGCGTATCGATGTAACTTCCAGACATTACATGCGGCCTGACATAAAGATTTTATGAGATCTTTTGAACGTCAAGTCTGCACTGACGATTGAAAGTCAAGTCTTCACTAGCGATTGGGAAACCGGGTCATCCGTTGTTTCCCGAAGCAGTTGTCCACGCATCGGTTCTTCATTGGACTGGGGCATTAATACCCTTTAATGTAAAACCGGCGCTGGCGGTTGGAGACGAGCGTCTTCAACGTTTCCCGAAGCGACCCTCCACGCGTCAGCGTCCCATTGGACTTTGACAATCGTGCGGTCATTAACGCCGACGGTTCCAATTGATGAACGATTAATGACGTTACCAGGGGCGGCCTATAAATAGGGGTTCGCCTTCTTTAGCAGTCCCGATTTTAGACCATTTTCCCTTTTAAGAGAACAATTGCTCTGAGAACTTTCGCCTTCTTCAGAGTTTCTAACAGGGGTACTGTCTTCATGGATGAAGGCGACTCCAGGGAAGAAGATGACCCAGAGCTTTCATGCTTCTGTTTGGTCTCTTCAGGACAAAGTGTCTCTCTGATCACCTTCCATGTCCATATTCTGATGCAGAGAGTTAAACTCTTGACAGAGACCTCTGCTGGTATGCCGTCCCGACTTGCCATGATGTTTCTAGTCCACCCAAGTTTGCACTTTGGCATCATCATCATCTAGGTTTCCTCATGAAGTCTGAGTTGGTGCATTCCTTCTGGAATTTGCGCCGCCGACTTAAACTTCCTTGGACGCGAGTACAGAAGTCTTTGGCACTTGGCGCTGACTTTGTTCATGAAGCTCGCGTTTTAAGGCCACTGACTTGGATGAATTCCAACTCGGGCTGAGGGTTTCAGACCCGAATTTTGCAACCCCTGTTCATTCAACAGGGAGATGGCAATTTTTGGCGTCTGAGTCTTTTCGCGCCTTGTGTTTTAGGCGCGGGCGCAAAATGAGACCGCGTTTGAATCCTGTGTGTGGCACAGTTTTGATTAGCGTCTGTTTCTGTTGACGCAGTATTTTGATTCACTGCGCGGGCTCATTCCCGCGTCTGAAGTCTTCGACAATAGCCGCGTCTGTCACTTAGTTTTCTTTGTTGAAGTATACTAAGTTCCAGATTTTCTAATTCCCTTGTTTATTCCTTATAGGTAGGCTTGATCGTCCTTTTTCAGGTTCGCTGGGCCCCTGGAAGAATATTTCAGCCGGCGGACTTGTTCGATGTTCGTCCACAAGGGAATATATTATGGTCCTCGTCGTCCACAAGGGAATATATTATGTCCCTGACGAGGACTCGACCCTCGCCAAGGTCTCTTCAGATCCACTGCACCAGTCATGCATGCTGGCAAGAGATGGTCAGGGTAAGTATGGCGGCGAGGGGGCTACGGTAGATAAGGTGGCAGATAGGATCCTCTTCCTCTCCCACTCCAGAAGTAACATCGAGGACTCCTCATGTCTGCTGGATGGTCTGTTGGGGAAAGAGATGCTCATGAACGAAGGGTTGCAGGACTTTCTGCTGCCACCGGACCTCAAGAACACCATTGCTCTTAGCTTAGTCAGCTAGGGCTCTTTCGATGTTTACATCATGCATCGTGGTGCAACCAGCTTCTATTGTCGCCATAAACATCGCGCACTTGGAATCAGACGCGGCTTTAAGGAGTGAGTGCAACCTCTGAGAGAGAGAGGGACTTCTTTATACTCCTTAATTGTAACACTCAATCTTATTGTATAAGAGAGCGTTTTAACTGTAACACTCAATCTTATTGTATAAGAGAGCATTTTGTATCACTTTCATATGCTTGGAAATAAATAAAAGTGACACTTTCCTTTTTGCCTCTTTCATTGTCTTGAACTTTTTGTCTTAGACTCATAGAAGCAAAGAATCTTTGACTTTGTCAAAATTATGATGATAATCTTAATAAGTCAAACTTTGTAGGGAAAGATCCTATTTCAGGAACTCTCACAATACTGTCAGAGGTGTAATATTAACTTGACAGAGATGAAATAATTTTTTGGTGGACCTGCCACTTTATAAGAGAAAGTGACAAGTAGAATTGGTACCCCCAGGGAAGGTGAACTTTTATCAAGTGTTTGGGATTAACTTGATTGAGCTCAGCTGGGGATTTGATGGAAACACTGTTGATGGTGTAGTAGTAACCTAACAATATTTTTAGGTAGACTTGTTATTCTGTTGAAGAGAATAACAAGTGAGACTAGACTTGTGGGGAATCTAGGAAAGTTTGTTACCGTTAGAGGTGTGATATTAACTTAACGGGTTGAAAGTGGTCTTGTCAGAAGTATAATGTTAACTTGACAAGGATGTGAGTCAGAGGTGTGATATTAACTTAACTCAGAAGTGTCACTGTCATAGGTGTAATGTTTAACTTGACAGTGAGGGTAATGCTAGAGGTGTAATTTTGAACTTGGCATTAGTCATCTCGACTTCAAGGAGGAAGTCCGAGGAAAAGTCATGGCCATAGGTGTATTGTTTAACTTAGCAATGACTTGATGCTAGAGGTGTAATGTTAACTTAGCACCATCCATTTCAGCTTCGATATGGAAGTCTGAAGAAAAGATGACTGTCAGAGGTTTAATATTGAACTTGACAGCAACTCGATTACTGTTTAGAGGTGTGGTGTTAAACTTTAACAGTAATTTGTCAGAGGTGTGGTATTAACTTGACAAGAATTAATTTGCGATACGAGCAATTTTGAGGACCTGTCATTCTATTGGTGAGAATTGACAAGTGAAAATTTGAAGTGCCAGAGGTATAGTGTTAACTTGGCAAATTTGAAAGTTTGATACTCCGTGTAGAGTTGACAAACAAAATTTGTACTCGACAAGGAATATTGAAAAGTTTCCATTACCAGAGGTATAGTGTTAACTTAATAATGGTTGTATTTTGTAGACCTACCATTCTGTGGATGAGAATTGGTAAGGGATTTTGGAGGAAAGAGTGGAGCCAAGTCCACTTAGGATTTTTAGCAAACCCTCAGCTATTAACGGATTTGAGGTGCATTTACCAACTACCGTTTGAGTTGGGCTAGCCATGCTATTCCCCTCAGCATGATGAGTTGTCGAAGACTTATGTTGGGCTTAGAAGCCAACATTTTCCTCTATCCTTAGCCGTCGGAGGCGTCGGATCAAATGGGAACGTGTCCCTTAGGATTTTTAGCAAATCCTCAGCTGTCAACGGGTTTGAGGTGCCTTTACCAACTACCGTTTGAGTTGGGCTAGCCATGCTATTCCCCTCAGCATGATGAGTTGTCGAAGACTTATGTTGGGCTTAGAAGCCAACATTTTCCTCTATCCTTAGCCGTCGGAGGCGTTGGATATTAATGAAGAAGCTCTTCTTGTTTTGATCAGAGGTGTAATTTGAACTTGATCGGAGGAGGAGTACTATTAAGGATAGTACTTCTTCAAGAATCTACCATTGATCGGCATCATGAGTGTATCGCCATTTGAAGTTATGAGGCGATACGATCCATTTGAGTAGACTGACTCTACTACGAATGGTCCTTCCCATTTGGGTTGGAATTTTCCTTTTGTCTTGTGCGTCATCACCATGGGTCTTCTGACGGCTAAGACTAGATCGCCTTTCTTGAAAGTTCGCACTTTAACTTTCTTGTTGAAGGCTCTGGTAATTCGAGCTTGGTAGAGATCGATTTGCTGTTGGGCCTGCAGACGCTTATCGTCTAAGGCTTCCAATTCTTGGAGTCGCTGTCGATACTTCTCCTCGGTTGTCATCTCCGCTGTCAAGGCGACGCGTAGAGATGGAATTTGGATTTCCAGTGGGAGCACGGCTTCGCATCCGTATACCAAAGAAAACGGCGTGACTTTAGTTGGGGTTCGCACAGTTGTGCGGTAGGCCCATAAGCATTCACCCAGTTTGTCATCCCAGTCTCGTTGACTTTTCGAGACGAACTTCTTGAGAAGCTTGCCAATAGTCTTGTTGAAAGCTTCTGCGAGGCCGTTAGCGGCAGGATAATATGCCGTTGAGGACACACTCTGGATTCCGAACTTAGCGCAGAATCTCTGGAAAGCCTGGCTGATGAACTGGGGTCCATTGTCATGGACAATTCGCCGAGGTACACCGAAACGGTAAATAACGTGATGTTTCACGAACTTGATCACGTTAGACGATTTTACCTCCTTCAAAGGAATAGCTTCGGCCCATTTAGAGAAGTAATCGGTTATTGCCAAAATAAACCGATGTCCTTTTGATGATGGTGGGCTGATAGGACCAACCACGTCTATGCCCCACATTTCAAATGGCCAGGTAGAGGCCGTAGAGTGGAGGTAGCCTGGTGCTTGATGGATGAAATCGCCATGCACTTGGCAAGCGTGACATCTCTTGGCATAAGTGACGGCATCGGCAATCATCTTGGGCCAGTAGTAACCCAATCTTTGGAGTCGATGTGCCAGTTTTGGGCCGGGTTGATGAGCTCCACACATGCCGTCGTGGGCTTCTCTCAATACCTCTTGGGCTTCTTTTGGGGAGAGGCACCGGAGCAAGATCCCGTCATGCGATCAACGATACAATGTTCGTGTAATCGCATTGTAGTAAAATTTAGGGGCTTTCCTTCGAATGGCAGCCGCTTCCTTGGCGTCCTCAGGCAGAATGCCATACAAGACATAGTCGATATAGGGGAATCGCCAGTCTTTAAGCTCTGGCCCGGTTGACAATTCCAGCGCTTCTTTGCCTTGATACTCTCCCTTTGACTCCTGATAGTCTTCGAGGGCAGTTCTCGGGCAATACAGGTCGTGGCTGTAGACGAATATCTTCTCCATTGCTCCAGCTGGAAGAGCTAAGGAGGCCGCGAGGGATGCAAGTGCATCCGCGTGCGCATTTTGCCTGCGCGGTACATGATCGATGTAGAAGCTTGTAAACCCCTCGGCCATGCGGATAGTTGCGTTGTGGTAGGGTACTAGGTCCTCATGTCTGACTTCGTACTCCCCGCGAACTTGGCTGACGATGAGTTTAGATTCGCCGTATGCCTCGAGATTTTTAACGCCAATCTCATCGGCGAATTGCATCCCAATCAAAAGAGCGTTGTACTCCGCCACATTGTTGGAACAAGGCTCAGTTAATGAGACAGCTCGGGGAATCACATAATTTTGTGGGGATACGAGTACTACTCCTACCCCCGCTACGATGTGTCCTTTTAGGCTTGTTCTGGATGCACCGTCAAAGAAGAGTTGCCACACTTGACTTTCAAATGATGTCTGAGTCAGGCAGACTTCAGCAACTTCATCTGGGAGATCCTCGTAGACTTTGACTGCCCTCGGATCTAGGTGCTCAGCTAGGAAATCCGCTACTGCTTGTCCCTTAATGGCCTTTTGTGGTAAAAAGTGCATCTCATAATGGGAGAGCAATATAGCCCATTTTGCCAGCCGGCCGTTTAATGATGAAGGCTTAGTCATAAGTAACCTCAGGAGGTTGACTTTTGATATGACGTTTATAGTTTGGCCTACCAGATAGTGCCGCATTTTCTGAATAGCGAACACTAATGCCAAACATTCCTTCTCGATCGGGTTATACCGATGTTCGGCTCCGATCATTGTTCTACTCAGGTAGTAGATCGCTTGCTCTCGTCCTTGATCATCATTCTGGGCTAGTAGAGCTCCCAAAGAATGATCCATTGCTCGGACGTATACCAGGAAAGGTTTTCCGGATATTGGAGCTGCAAGGACTGGTGGTTGTGTGAGGTATTGCTTGATTTCCTCAAATGCTTGTTGGCAAGCGTCATCCCAAATGAACGAAACACCCTTCTTCATCAGCTTGGCGAAGGGTTGGCATCTTCCGGAGAGATTTGAAATAAACCTGTGGATGTATGCCAGTCGTCCTTGCAATCCTCTGAGTTCCTTGAGATTCCTCGGAGGTTGCATCTCCTGGATAGCGCGAACCTTTTCCGGGTCCAAGTGAATTCCGGTGGATGTTACAACAAATCCTAAGAATTTGCCACTGGCCACCCCCAGGAAGGACTTTGTGGGATTCATCTTCAATTGATGAGCCCGCATGATGTCGAAGACCACCTTCAGGTCCGCTATGTGATCACCTTTAGTGCGGCTTTTTACCGCGATGTCATCAACATAACATTCCATCGTTTTGCGCATTTGCTGGTGGAAAATGGCGTTCATGGCCCTTTGGTATGTTGCCCCTGCAATTTTCAGTCCGAAGGGCATGACGGTGTAGCAATATACCCCTAGAGGTGTCCTGAAGGAGGTATGCTTTTCGTCATCAGGATACATTTTGATTTGATTGTATCCTGAGAATCCGTCCATGAAGGACATTCGTTCGAATCCACAAGTAATGTCAATCATGACATCTGTGATCGGCAATAGGAATTCGTCCTTGGGGTAGGCCTCGTTTAGATCGCGAAAGTTGATGCAGATCCGGATCTTCCCGTTCTTCTTGGCGACGGGGATGATGTTGGCTACCCAGTCGGGATGTTGTTCTTCCCTGATGAAACCAGAATCAATAAGTTTTCTGACTTCTGATTGAATTGCCTCCATTATTTCTGGACGAAACCGTCGCTGCTGTTGTTTGACAGGCTTTACGTCCGGATTGATGTTGAGGCGGTGCATAGCCACCTGAGGATCGAGTCTGGCATGTGCTCATAATTCCAGGAGAAGACGTCTATATACTCTTGTACAAGAGATATTAGATCCTTCTTCTCCGAAGGTGACAGGCCGTCACTTATGAAGATGGGCTTAGGGTTAGCCTCATCTCCTAGGTTGATCTGAACAACCTTGTCTTCTGTGGG
This sequence comes from Agave tequilana, assembly GCA_038442645.1. NCBI lineage: Eukaryota > Viridiplantae > Streptophyta > Magnoliopsida > Asparagales > Asparagaceae > Agave > Agave tequilana. The sequence continues at coordinate 65,400 of JAVJIF010004780.1, forward strand.
TGGCTCGCGTTGTTCAAAGCGGGTATCCCAAAGAGTATTTAAATGTTTGATCCAAGGATATGTATCAGATTGGATCATTTCTTCATTTTCATCTTCCAGGTGGCTTGTCGAAACCATGTTCACTGAAAGTTCCTTGAAGATGTTGCCGACACTGACATCTGACTCCCAAGATGATGTGTCTGAAGAGTAATCGTTGCTCGACGATTCTTGAGAATCGGAGGCTGATGGGACCGGAGTTGATACATAGCCCAACCCCCGGCGCGTCCGATGATAATAATCGGGGGCCTTCCCTTTCGGCACAAAGGATCGAAGTAGCGTTCTCCTTCCTTTGCCGAAGTTCAACCCAGGTCTGTTGGTTAGATCGTACCCCATGCACTTCATTATTTTGAGCGCTTTTGGTTCATAATGACTGAGCTGAGGGGATTCCTCCTCACTTTCTGAGTCTTCGCGGGGCATTGGCTCAGACGAGATTCGCCCAAAAAGAATTGGTTTTTGTCCTTTTCGTCTGGCTGGAACCATAAATATAGATTCTTGCGCATTACCATTATCTTGGTATGTCTCGAAGGACGACTTCACTGGTACATGCAATGATGTCAAAGCATCTACTGCCGACCAGGGGTCATCGTCTACTTCGGTGCTAGTGTCTGATGGTACTGAATCAGAAGCAAACACAGAAAAATACGTAAAATCTAAATCTTCATTAATATACCAACCGCCTACATCGTCGGTGGTATTATCAACATTGAGCTTATTAGTGCTCTTTACAAGTGGTTCTAACTCCCACAGGCACTCTTCTTTCTCGGGCTCGGTGTCAGCTTCGTTACCAGAGTCTGGCTCCTCTGGTCGCGGGACTTCATCCGTCTCCACTGGATCTTAGTACAACAAAGAGTCGGTGAAATAATTCTCGACCCCTTTGAACGGATACCTTTCGGCGATCAACGCCTGCACCTTTCCACTCCCGTCAATGTATTTCATGACTTGGTGGAGAGTGGAGGGAATGATGGAGTTGTGGTGAATCCACGGTCGTCCCAGCAATAGATTGTAGGAAGTGTCAGCGTCGATGATGTAGCATGTCACTTCCGACTTGAGGCTTCCAATCTGCCATTTGAGCTTGATTTTCCCATCGGACGGGTCTGGTTGGCATTGAACCCATAGATAGTTGTCTGAGTAGGGCTCAAACGATGAGTAGGAATGCCCAGATGTTGCATGACCCGGCGAGGCATGATGCTCAACGCGGACCCTGGATCTACCTGAATGCGGTTCACCTCAGACGATCCAATATACCCTGTGAAATAAAGGGGTCGATCATGCTTCCCTTTAACCTGCATATCATCTGCTGTGAAGGTAATGCAGGGAGCATTTGGGGAGGTGTGGAGGCAACCCTCTACATCTTCCTCCTTCGGCACCTGGGTCATGAAGACCTCGGCATTTGCCAGAGCTTCTTGTAGAGCTTCTCTGATCGACTTTGATAGTCTAAGAAGTTCATACAAGGTAATGCGTGCCGGGATGTTGGCCATTGAGCCAAGACATCAAAGCGATAAGGCGCTGTGGATCCTTCCGCTATACCCTTTGGAAGAACTCGAGAGAATCGAATCTCTTTCTGCTTCTCCACAGGTGGCTTTGTGGAGGGCCTGATTGGCTCTGCAGTTAGTTGTGGAGGGGCTACTGCCGTCTCGCCGTACTGTTTCAAGTACGCCTGTCCTGAACGGGTTCCCGCCATCGGTTGGTTGGGCTCTGCGGCCAGGACTATTGTTTCCTCCTCGGAGTCGGTTAACGAGGGGACATCAGTCTCGGCTTCTCGAGAGGAGGCACCCACCACATTGCAGGATGAGGCCTTTGCCTTGCCTTTGGATTTCCTGTTGGTCACAGTAGTCCATTGTTGTTCATTGACAAGGTCAGGGTGGACCCACATGATTTCCCCTTGAGGTGTAGGACGGGTACCAAGCCTTTCGCTTGCTGCTGGTGAGGGTCTGTGTTGACCACTCTCAGCTCTCCTCTTGGAATAGGGGCTACCCCCGCAGGTGTTGGGGGTTGTCTTCCAAACTGGAGAACTGACGTCACATTAGCCGTCACCTTCTTCTGCTCTGGTCGGAGCTTCAACACCTCCGCGTCAATCAGAGCTTGAAGGATGTCCTTGAAGACATAGCAGCTTCTGGTAGGGTGCCCCAGCATCCTGTGGTACAAGCAATAGGTGGGATTGTCGGTCTTGCCGACTTCCTCGGGGCGCCTAGCTTCAGGGAGCTTTAGTCGGTTGCTCTTGTTGAGTAGTTTAAAGAGCGAATCGACATGTTCCTCCTTGAAGGAATATTGCTTGTTGGCGCGAGGCTGACTTGAAGAGCCATCGCCTTGCCTGATTGAGGTTTGGCGGGAGATTTGGTCTCCGTTGCCAAATTATCCTTCCGCTTTGTTTGGAGGGATGTGTCCGGCGCACGCCTTGTCGACCTTTCCGGCCTAGGCTTACTTTCCTCCGCTCTGACGCGGGCGACAATCTCCTCAGCCTGTTCACCTTGTTGGACTAATTGCTTCCAGGTGCGGCTTTCAGCAACTCCTATTTGAGCAAGGAGTGAGGTTTGGAGATTGTGGCGGCATGTTTCCACCAGGGTGGCCTGGGTCATACCGCTTGGACACCGGAGTGCCACGTTCCGAAACCTTTCCACGAAAGATTTGACGGACTCCCTTTTTCGCTGTTTGGTAGCCAAAAGGGTGGGCATCGTGACTTCGGAGTCATCCTCGAAGAAGCGCGTTAAAAAGAGCTTCTCCAAATCGCCCCAGTTCTTAATAGAACCTTCTGGGAGTTTCATGAACCATTCAAAGGCCAACCCTTTCAGGGTGCCGATGAACAGACGCGCCAGGATGACATCATTATCTACTACATTCCCAGTTTGGGATTTAAAGTAGTAGATATGCTGATTGGGTGACCCCTTCCCGTCGAATGCTTGGAGGGTTGGAGCTTTGAACTTGGGCGGGTACGGAACCAAGTCCCATTCAGCCGGGTAGGGCCGAACCACTCCTACTTCTTGGAGGCCTTTACGGTTGGTAAGGGCCTCGAGGCGTTGCTCCAATTGACTCATTCTTTTAGCATGAACCTTCCCCGGGTCTTGGTCGCCCTTTACTTGCGACGAGGGTTTGGACGAACTAGAAGTAGATTGCTGCCTCTCTTCAGAAGGTTCGGAAGATGAGCTTCCTCCCTTTCTCCCTTTGCCCTTTGACTTTTTAGGAGGAGACCTCCTTCTGTCTTCGAGCAGCTGTGCAATCGCCTGCTTGAGGGAGTCGATAGATTCCTGCTGAGAAAGAATCATATCCATTTGTGCCTTCTGGATTTGTTCCAAACGTCTGGCCGTTTCCTCAGGAGTGCCTGTCATGTAGGCAGAGGTCTCCTTCTCGACGGAAGAGTTCGAAGCCCTCGATTCCGCTACGGCGGAGTGAGAATCATTCACTCTAATGCCATGGGCTAAGGCATTATAGTCAATTGGGGGAATGGCCCCAGTCCGGGTGCGAGTGTGTTGATACACCCCTTCCGGTTCAGAGTCAGACTCATCTGAGCTGACTGCAGATTGTTTTCCCTTGCTCTTGCTTGTCATATTCGCAGTGAGCTCCGGGTACTCAACGTCAGAGAAGGTTCTCCTTCTGTGGGAGCGTCTTCTTTTAGCTGACGGAGGAATCAGGGTCAGCTGTCTGACTAAAGACTGCTGATGTACGCCTGATCCGCAACGGCACTCAGAGAGCATATGGATGAGCCGTTGGCAGCAACACGACGAAGTGGCCTGATTGGCACTTCTTTTCTTCGTCAAATAATCCCTCAAATCAATGGGAGGGGGATTGAAAAGATTAGCCTCACAACGTCGAAGACGGGAGGCATCCATGTGCTGTACAGCCTGGACGCAGGCTTCAGGGACGCAGTTCTTGCGCCGCAGCTGTTCAGCGCGCGTCTGGCGTCTCTGTTGAGACAAGACGCGCCTGTCGCGTTGCTGTTTGGTGTGTCGGGGCAGAGACACTTGAGAGAGAGTGGGCTGCTGGGCCCTACGCCTATGGGCGCGTGCCTCTTGTGCTTGACAAGGCACAGAGGCTTCACCTCGGCGTTTGGTGAGTTGGTCTTCAGAGGACCTAACTGGAGGAATCTCGCTTTTGGGCCGCCAAACGCGGACTTCGCGGGGTGCGAGCAAGGCGCCAGTTTGTATGCTGCGTCCAGCCTCAGTCAGACAACCAGAGGTTCCAACTTGCAGCTGACGCGCACGTCTCCTCTGTCGACGCTCAGCGTTCCGGTTGCGTCGCGGTGGTGGAGAGAGACCAACAACATCCTGATGCTAAACATCAGAGATTTTAACCACGCGGGTCTCTTGAGAGACGCTGACGCGGGTGTTCTGTGCGACGCGGTTGGTCGCAAAGGCAGTTGTGCCTGGGGCCACGCGAGCCTTCTGAGAGGCGTTGGCGCGTGTACCTTGCTTGGCACAGTTGCAGTAGGGGCGACCGAGAGAACCACAGATCGGGCTTCGGGGCCATTCCCCGTCGAGACCCGGCGGTAGACGCGGGTCTTTGGGCTCTTGGAGCCGGAAGAGAGAAACTCTTCGTACTTCGCCTGGTCGAACTCGACGATGAGCGATTCGACCATCTTCCCCTTACGGAGGACGTCATCCTGCGCCACGATTTGCTCATCAGTGACAAATGTAGTCCCCAGCGGAGTCGCCATCTCTTGTACGCGCCGGAAAAAAGAGAAAGAAGGTCTTTACTGTAAAATTTTCCTTGAATCAGATGAAAAGATTACAACAAAAACAACTTTTCCTTCCAGTTACAAGGGAGGGAGGATGTTGAGTCTTGAATCCTCCCTTTGTTTAATGCTGGGTTCTTCGTGTGACGGTGGAGAGTGAATCTTGTTCTCCGTTGACCGGATGACCGTCGGGATCGTCAGGGATCTTCTCTTCGGCTAGTAGAAAGAGTAGCACAGCTCTTGTCTACCAAAACTCTCAAAGAGAAGGTAGGCAAAGAGTAGCTTGTACGCAGCAAGTTTGACGAAGAGTTGAGCTCTCTCCTTTTTCTGCCGTGTCTGGTCGTCTGATTGCCGATCCTCTTATCACCAAATGCCTTTGATTGCTGATCGCCAATTGCCCAATTGCCAATCTCTCTATCTCTCGATCGTCAATCGTCGATCCTCTCCCCCTTTTTTTGACCTCATAGCAAACGAGGCTATTTATAGAGGTCCTAGGGGGTGAACGTGCCCCCTAAAAACGCTCCACAATGAGGGGCTGACCTCCCCGCTATATGGGCGGCGACTGGCCCCATAACCAGGGCGGTTATAACTGAGACGCGGGTTTCAGCTCACGCGCCTTGATGCTGAGACGCGGGTGTCGAGCCCACGCGCCTTGATGCTGAGACGCGGGTGTCGAGCCCACGCGCCTTGATGCTGAGACGCGGGTGTCGAGCCCACGCGCCTTGATGCTGAAACGCGGGTGTCGAGCCCACGCGCCTTGATGTTGAGACGCGGGTGTCGAGCCCACGCGCCTTGATGTTGAGACACGGGTGTCGAGCCCTTGCGTCTAGAACTTGAGACTCTGCTTTTTAATGGCTTGTCTTTTAGTGATTTTTAGACAGCCTACAGATACCAAATTGAAATTTTCAATCATAAAGTATGCGAGTGGAAATCAAATACCAATTGAAAGATGAAATACAAGTTTTCTCCCCCTTTATGAAATACCAATGAAACAATGAATAAGCTTGTATATGGATACAATTGAAAACTAGTCAATTGAAACAAGATAGTCATTATAAAACAAGCTTTATCATGATCAAATTTGTGCTCTAAGATATATGAATATAATAAGCACAAATAAAAACATATATATGTATGAAAAATTAGATACCAATTGAAATTGATACTCTTTGAAGTGCAAGCATACATATACAAAAATATATGAGTATACAAAAATGTCAATATTGATACCAATTGAAAGAATCCAATGATACCAATTGAAACAACAATAATATCAAGTGTATACTTCATATTACCTATCCTCCCATTCATGTTCAAGTTTAAAATGATTTTCACTATAAAGCATACATGAGCATGGTCTCCCATCCAACCGCCCTAGAAGGTAGGGGTTTTCAAAAATAGGTTTAAAAAATAAAGTATGTTTGAAAATCTCTACCATAGTGAAGAATACGAACTGGTTAAATGGAAAAACTTTTAAACTAGTACGAAATCCTTCAAGTAAGGAATAAAACAAAATTATTTTTCATGAAACACATGTAAATCACATGATCACTAAACACTCAAAGTCCATAAAGCCCATATCATACTCATGAAAACACAATCATGAGAAACATAATAAAGTGAGTGAATAAGTGTAATGTGAAATACACAATCATGAAAATATTCAATTAAGCTCAATTTAAATTCCTTTAAAACATTAACACATGAAAAACTAAATTTTCATTACCAATTGAAATTACCTAAAAACATGAAAATCATCAAAACGATTAAACTTCAAGGTATATGTATGTCATGTACAAACTAAAGTATACATACATATCCTAAACATAATGAGTCCACAAAAGTATATGCATGAAGACACGTGGCTCAAAGGATGTATATATATAATCAATAGTTTGGACAAGATAGACATATACATGAAGTTAAAACACATGATCATAGAAACATATCCAAAATGAGGAATACAAGTTAGAATGCATGAATCATCAAAACTAGACTATACTAGCACATCTAATGGGTACAAAAGAGCGTTCAAGCACAAAATATATGATGATCTATTTGTGACCCACTATATGTACAAGTATATATCCTAGTTTTAATGAAAACTAACATCTAAACAAGTAATCAAATCATGAAGCATAAAACGGGATATAAATCAACATGAAAATCATAAACATGATCATTATGTAAATCCATATGCTATTAGAGCTATGATATACATAATAGCTAAACAATGGTGAGAACACTACATATGGGTCCATATAAGCATGGGTGATCTCAAAAGCTAAGCATGCATGTCAATGGTCTAATAGTCATGGCATTTGACAAACTAATCAAAACATGAAGCATCAAAACATCATAAATACACATATGATTATCATGTACATGCACATGCATTAGATCTAGGACATACATATTAGTTTAAAACAAAGTGAGAACACAAAGATAAGTCCATTTTAAACATGGGTGTCTCAAATAACTAAACATGTATATCACTAATCTAATTCACATGGCATAAGCATAATGAACAATAAAACATGACATACTATAAATCAATGATGTGAAAGCATGTAAATAAAAACGGGAGTTAGAGATCGATACCAAAACCGATGAAGGCACCTCTCTAGTTCTCCAAACCAATGGTGGTCCTCTCCACCAACTTCCCTTGAAAGTGATGCATCCAATTTGTTTTCTTTAAGCACGGAACGCATCCACTTCAAGGCACCGCCACTCTCACGTGATGCGAGAGCCCACACCTATATCAAAAATTTTAGGGGTGGTCTTTGGTACCCATTTCCTTTTGGGTCCATAGGGGTTAGTATCTTTCCTAACCCAAACAAGGTTATTTGCTAAATTTTCAACATGTAAACGATCATAGCAAAATCTAGCAAGGTGGCCTTTTCGACCACAATGTGTACAAGTGTACACATGAGCATACATGTGATGGTGGTGACCGTGGGAAGCATGTGTATGCCGTGATGGGTGTGCATGCAAAGATGGAACTTGTTTCTTACGAACCAAGGTTTCCAAGCGTGTATGATTTAAAGTACATTGGCTCAAAGTGGAGCCCAAACAATCTACACTTTTCTTCAAAACATTTATGTCATTTTCAATACTAGAAGATAAAGTGGAGCATGCAAAAGATGTGCTAGGTGAAGCTACACTAGCATGGCAAACATGTGAAGACAATTCAATTTTCAAAGATTCATTTTTCTTTAAAACAAAATCCAATTCTTTTGTAATGAAATCAATTTCATTTTTCAATGAAAGGTTATCTTTTAAAATAAAATCTAATTTAGAAGATAAAACCTCATTGTTTTTCACAACATCATCACAATCATTTTTGCTTTTCAAAAATTCATTTTCCTTTAGGACAAGGTCAAGTTGAGATTTAAGTGAGTCACGTTCACTAGTAATCTCTTCCTTCTCTTATAAAATCACTTCAAAACTAAAACACAAATCCTTCATTTCTTCTTTTAAATCAAAATGCTTCTTTTTCAAAAGGTCATGTTTTGCAAAAAAATTTCAAGCTTTGAAGCAAGTTCAACATTTAAGTTTTAAACTTCTAAACATCCATAGCAATAAGAGCTAGAGCTATCATCTAGTTGAGAATCCGATTGTACCTCAAGGGAGTCTTTCCCTTGGACCATGAGACAATACTCGTCGGACTTGTCTCTCCTAGTTCTTCTCAACTTGTTGATAATCCTTGGTAGCTCGGGAGAAGTCAATATGCTCCAAACTGTAAAAGCTGAATCATAATGAGCAAACACATGTAAAAGATCTTCATTAAGAGATGCTCTAAGTGTTTTAAATTGCAAGTGCATTGGCCTTTCTATACTTGCTAGCATTTGGGTAGGATTCTTGAGTAGTGGCTTGATAAACTAGATGTCCTAAGCTTTTTAAATGACAACTCATCTTGGCCTTCCAAATATCATGTCTAGAAAAATCAAACATAGGAGGGCTATCCATGAGTGCAACTATATGTGTGCAAATGAACAATGCAAATGAAGATTAGCAGACCAAGATCTCACTCCTAGGTGGTTAAATCTAAATATCAGGAGCGTAGGCTCTGATACCAATTGAAATCACCTAGAGGGGGTGAATAGGTGATAATACTAATCTAGTGAACTAAATGCGGAATTTAAAAACTAATTGCAATTACACTAAATGAGTAATGCACACACAACCAAGTCAAGCATATAAGTATGAATGATCAATGTGAAATGTGCAAGGCACAAAGTAAAGAGAGAGATATAGAGTAAGAGTCAAGGGATCAAGCGCAAACAACAAGATATGTTTCGAGGTTCGAGCACCCAGCTCTACATCCCCGCCTTCACACCGAAGGATTTCAACTCTACTAGCTTGTCCACAAAGGACTCCCACAAAGGGAATCTCCACCGAGGATTTGGGGCAATAACAATTACAAGGAGTACCCAACTCCTCTCCTTACAAACACAACCTCCTCCTTGAGGTACAACACCAAGCTAACAACAATCACCTCACAACTTGAGGGATTAGCACAAAGCAACACAAGGATCACCTCACAACTTGAGGAATACAACCCAATAGCACAACCTCCTCAACACAATGAGGGAAAGGCACAAAGCCAAGCTAAGATAGAGTTTACAACTTGGTGGTCTAATAAACAACCACAACAATTTCTTTCCCACACAAGGATCCTATAGAATGAGATAGTAGATGTAGCTCAAGTGTGGAGAAAACCAAAGGAATGGAAATCAAAATCTCAAAGAAAATCCTTGGAAAAAACTAGAAACCAAGATGAAGAAGTTTAATCAAACACTTTTCCCAAAACCCTTTTCTTTGATTGTCCAAACCCTAGCAAAAACACCAAATAGATTATTCAATTAAAGCCCAAAAACTTCTTTTGATTGCTGTGAAGACACTAGAGAAAGCTCAGAAAATTCGTCCAATAATTCTTAGTGAAAACTGGCCATTAATGGGGCATTTATAGCCCCCAGAAAAATATATAGTCGTTGGCAGCAAATTCTGCCAGAAATGAACTTCTAGTCGACCGGTCGGTCGACTGGCCAACGGTCACATTTGATCGCTGACAGCTACCGGTCGACCGCGCGGTCGACCGGACCCAGATACAATGAGCAATGGCTCTCTGTACGGTCGAACCGCTCGGTCGACCGGGTGCAACCCGAGAGCAACCTGCTCTCAGTCGGTCGACCATGCGGTCGACCGGCTTATGGGTAAGCCAGCGTGCACGTATCCGTACACGTCGGTCGACCACTACGGTCGACCGGCTACTTGGTACGGTCGACCGTCCTGTCGACCGACCTAGCCTGGCAGCAGCAGTTCTGGTCAGAAAAACATGTAATTTTTAATCCTAAAAATTCCCATAAAAATCTCTAAGATTACACAAAAATAGTTTTATCATTTTACATTGAAATATAAACTTGTGTTAAAAATTTCAACACAAATTTCAAACATTAAGAACCATTTTTGTGTCTTACAAATTTTTGCCAAAAACCAAAAACTGTATTTTCTAAAACTTGAATTTTTTGAATTGAAAATACATTTTGTCCAAAACTTATCCAAATACAAAAACATGATATTAAACAACATTTAGGCATGATGTATATGGATATAATCCTATATACATGAAACATATATATATCCATGTTTTTGACTTTAATTCAAAAATATGTTTTGTTAAAAATACCAAACATAAAACACATGAATAAGTAAGTCAAACTAAGTTTGTCTAGGAAGTTAAGCATGCATGTATATAGAATGAATCTACTATACATAAAACCATTTAAACTTGTTTTGATCTATCTATTCATGAAACCAAGATCGGTTAAACCAAAAACGGAAAAACCGAAACCCATATTCAAAACATGAAACGTGTGTGTTGTGAACTTGAGCATATCATACTATTTTAATCTTTACAAATGGATCTAAAACTCAAACTAAACTAGGTACCGATGTCTTCTTATAGAGCGCCGTCTCCAAGCCGACTCGATCCAAAACTCCAAACTTGATTCACCGAGCTTGACTCCAATGAGTGCTATATATGATCTTGATGCTCGGGCTCTGAAAAACATGTGAAAGCTTCCGGATCACGGAGTTTTGAAGCAATCACCAACTAACATCTTGATTAATGATCTGAAACTAAAATCACAAGATTATTAGTACACATAACTTCATGAGTTAATCATCATCAAAACTAGAGTGGAAGGCCTCTGGGCCAACATTGGTCACCGCCTTTGCAACCCGGCTTCCTAAAGATTGCAAAAATACGGTCATCTTAACCTTCCATATGGGAAAGTTAAGGCCATCAAATTGGGTGGGGTCTTAATTCTTCGGCATTTTTACTAAATGAATGATGAAAGAATGAATAGAATGATTAGCAATAAAGATCTCTCTAAGGTTGTTAAGCCAAGAGCCTAGAGACCAACGCTCTGATACCAATTGAAAAACACCTAGAGGGGGTGAATAGGTGTTAATGCTAATCTAATGATTTTTTAAGCAAGTATGAATATATGATGCAAACGGTCACTCAAAATAAGAATTGAAGCTGAATTCCCCGTGAAGGGCTCTAGAACTTCTCCTCTTTGATTCCTCTAGATTATGAGTTGAGGCGCGTAATTGCTTTCTTGTTGTGATGAGTAAGACCGAGAAATGCAAGAATGAAAAGGATGCAATAACGAAGTGCACACAAGATATATCACAAGAAATAAATGTAAAGCAATAAAGAGGCAAAATGGAAATCAATCACAAACACAAAGAATTTGTTTCGAGGTTCGAGCCACCGCTCTACGTCCTGCCTTCACCACCGTGAAGGGTTTCCACTATATCCACCGAGGAAATTACAAAGGTCTACCGAAGACCGGAGTACCGAACTCCACCAATTACAAGAGGTCTACCGAAGACTGGAGTACCGAACTCCACCAATTCAATCCTCTACTAAAGAAGGATCACAACACAAGAAAACAAATAACCAAGTGATCAACAAGGGATCACAAACTTCTCTTTTACAACTTCCTTATAGAATGAGGAGGATTTTTTGCTCAAGAAGTGTGTGAGAAAAATTCAATTATGAAGTAAGAAAAATTGCTTGAAAAACAACTGAAAACAAATAGCCAAGAATGCACTTAGAGAATTGAAAGCTTTTGAAACCTTTTTCTTTCTTTTTGAAACTTGAAAACTAGGAGTTTTTTTCTTGTAATTTGCAAGTGACCAATCCCCTCTATTATAGGGATTAGAGGAAATCTAACATGATTAAAACTAGCTTATTAGGTCAGAAAGTACCCTCAAATTTTCAGATATAGCTGACACACAAATCCCAATCAAATCAAGAAACCAGAAATCAGAAAAGTAGCCGTTGGGGGCTGCAGGCGGCTGTCGGTCGACCGGCCCGGTCGACCGACAGTCCAATTGGCAAACTAGCCATTGGACTCGGTCGACCGGTCGGTCGACCGGCAGCCAAAGAAAATTTCACTTTGTACTGTCGGTCGACTGACCCGATCGACGACAAAAAACAGAGAGCAAAGTGCTTCCAGTCGATCGACCGACAGACGTGTACAAACATGCACGCCCTGACCACAAGGCTCGGTCGAACCGGTTCAATCGACCGATCAGGCCTGGAATGGACCGGTCGACCGGCCCGGTCGACCGTCAGGCCTGAAACAGGATACATTATAGGAAATTTTTTGAACTTTGAAAAATTTTCAAAATAATTTTGTAAGGATATAAGATTAAGTATCATGCTATAAAGGTTGGTATACGTGATATAAATAAGATATAAAATTTATAAAATTTTGAGTCATGTATAACTATCAAGGCATGACTAAAATCAAATACCAAAAACAAAAACCGTATTTTGGAAAGTGATGGTTTTATGTGTTTTCTTGAGCCAACTTAACACAACTCATTCTTTAACAAACTAACTCTTACATAGGTTCAAGGTGACTACAAGGTCTTCAAGTGGGCTTCTCCATATGCGATCTTGAATAGCTTGATATCTTGAACCCGAAATGAACCAACTTGAGTCAAAACAACCTTCCTTTAGGGAAAACACTTCATGAATCCTTAGAACCCTGAAACACACTTAAACACTAAAATGATTAGTACAAATAACTATATATGTTTTGTAATCATCAAAACTCAAAACCGGTTGATTGTAACCTTGGGCCAACACTTTAGGACTTCTGCATCGATCAGAGCTTGAAGAATATCTTTGAAGATATAACAGCTCTTGGTGGGGTGCCCCAGCATCCTATGTTTAGGAAATAGTTAGGATTGTCGGTCTTGTGACCTCCTCAGGACGTCTAGCTTCAGGAAGCTTTAATCTGTTGCTCTTGTTGAGTAGCTTGAACAACGACTCGACGTGCTCATCCTTGAAGGAGTACTGCCTGTTGGCGCGTTGCTGACTTGAAGGACCACCCCCTCTGGTTGGCTGAGGTTTAACAGGGGATTTCTTCTCCGTCGCCAATGTATCCTTCCTCTTTGATTGAAATGATACTTCTGGCGAGCGCCTTGTCGACTTTTCAGGTCTGGGCTTGTTTTCTTCTGCCCTAACCCTAGCGACAATCTCTTCAGCATGTTCACTTTGCTGGACCAATTGCTTCTAGGTGCGGCTTTCAGCAACTCCTATCTGGGTTAGGAGTGAAGTTTGCAAATGTGACTGCATGTCTCCACTAGGGTGGCCTGGGTCATACCACTGGGACATCGGAGTGCCATATTCCAAAATCTTTTTACAAATACTTTAACTGACTCTCCTTTTCGTTGCTTTGTTGCCAGGAGAGTTGGCATGGTAACTTCCGAATCGTCTTCGAAGAAGCGTGTAAGGAAGAGCTTCTCCAAATCACCCCAGTTTTTTGATGGAGTCTTCAGGGAGTTTCATGAACCATTTGAAGGTGAGTCCCTTCAGAGTACCGATGAACAAACGTGCCAGTATGGATCGTTATCTACTACATTCCCTATTTGAGACTTGAAGTAGTAGATGTGTTGGTTCGGTGACCCTTTACCGTCAAAGGCCTGTAGAGTCGGAGCTTTGAACTTAGGAGGATATGGACAAGATCCCATTCTGCCGGGTATGGCCGAACCACTCCTGCTTCTTGGAGGCCTTTTCGATTGGTAAGGGCTTCCAGACGCTGCTCCAATTGATTCATTTTTTAGAATGAGTACCCCCATTCTCTGGATTGCCTCGCTCTTTAGATGAGGATTTAGAAGACTCAGAATTGGACTGTTTCTCCTCTTCTATGTGTACAGAAAATGAGCTTCCCCTTCCTTCCGCTTGCCTTTAGACTTCTTAGAAGAAGTTTTGTCATTCGACTTCTTCTTATCTTCAAGCAACTGTGTGAAAACACTAGAGGGGGGTGAATAGGTGTGATTGCTAATCTTAAAAACTTTAACTCTCTAAATGCGGAACCTAAACAAGTGAGGCTCAACTTAGTACAATTCAACAAGTGTAGCCGAATTCCTCTTGCGAGGCTCTGGACTAAACTCCTCTTGATTCCCTTTGATATGGGTTGAGGCGCTATGTGAAGCTCTTGTTGGATGAGTACGGGATTGGCACACACAAGTATGAATGGATGATATGAAGAATGATGCAAACACAATGATATATGGCAAGAATTACAAGCAAGCAAATAGTAGCACAAGAGATTTAAACAATATCACAAGTATGCAATAGAAAGCAATAAGGAACTATTGAAAAGTAAAGCAAGAATTGGACGCAAAGGCAATCGCAAACAAAGTGATTTGTTTCGAGGTTCGAGCCACCGCTCTACTCTCCCCGCCTTCACCTCCGTGAAGGGTTTCCACTATCCACCGAGGACGCCTTTACAATTTGGTCTACCGAAGACCGAGCACCGAGCTCCACCGAGTACAAAGGACCTCTACCGAAGAGGTTACTCCACAAGGAAGGATTACAAGAACAAAATGATCACATAGATCACTACACTATTTCTCAAACTCTTTTACAAACCTCTCACTTCAATTACAACTTCACTATAGAATGAGTATAGGATTTTTGGCTCTATGAAGTGTGGTGAGAAAAACTTCAGTTTAGAGGATATTAGTAATCAAACACAACTGAAAAACAAGCTCAAAAAGAATTGGAATGAAAGCTTTAAACTCTTTTCTTTTCTCTTTTGAAAAACAACACAAACTTGAGGATTTTTCTTAGTGATATGCAAGAGAGACTTCTCCTCTATTTATAGGGTTAGAAAATAGGTTAAAAACAATTTCTTTACACCTAATTTGACCTGCAAAAGCTCCCCACAACTCTCCAAAAATCTGTTAAAGCTGAAAATAAAAACAGTTTTTCAGAATAGCCAAGAGAGAAAGAGCCGTTGGATTTTTGCAGGCCTGGCGGTCGACCGGTTCCGGTCGACCGCCAGCCCAGCTGCAAAAGAGCCGTTGGCTCTCGGTCGACCGGTCCGGTCGACCGTCCCAAAAGAGGAAACACTTTTCCTTCTTCCGGTCGACCGTTCCGGTCGACTCAGAAAATCATAGAGCAGTGTGCTCTTGGTCGGTCGACCGGTGCGGTCGACCGACGGACGTGCACAGACGTGCACGTCCAGGCTATGGTGCCGGTCGACCGGGCCGTCGGCCGGTCAGCCTGAAAAGGAAACTGCAGGATTTTGAACTTGGAAAAATTTGAAAAAATTAGTTTTAGGTTAAACAAACTATAGTAACATGTTAGTAGGAGTATGTATACATGATCTAGACAAGATATTTATTTTATAAAACTTAGGTCATGTAAATCTCTACTAAGGCATGAAACCAAATTTGAAAATGAAAACAAGACCAAATTTTTTCAAAACCAAATTTGTGTGTGTGTGTGTATCCTAGAGCCAATAACCAAGACTCAAACTTTAACATTCTATTCTTACAAGATTCTAAGGACTTCAAGATCTTCAATAGGCTTCTTCATATGATCTTCAACACTTGTTCCTTGAGCCCAATTAGAGTTGACTTGAGTCCAAAACCTTGTATTTGTGAGAGAAGACTTCTAAAATGAATAGAAACCTGAACACACTTAAACAACAAATATTATTAGTACAAATACTAATATGTTTTGTAATCATCAAAATACACTAATCATGGGTGATTGTAACCTTGGGCCAAAAATCTCCCCCTTTTTGATGATGACAAAAACATATAAGTTATTTAAACAATTAAGGAGGAAGAGCTTGGAAAACTCCCCCTCAAACAATGCTATGTAAAAAATAACTATAGTGAGATACATGAAGCATTGAAACTCAATATTTTTGTCAAAAACTCAAATACCAATTGACATCAAACTTAATCTTATATACCAATTAAACTTATACTTTTTCTCTTTAAACTTATAGTAAATAAACTAAACTCAACTATAAGCAAACTTATTTCTTTTCATAAACACTTAAAACTTATATATTTTTCTCCATGAAATGAACTCAAATAGTATCAAACTTAAACTTGTAAACCAACAAACTTATTCTCCCCCTTTTTGTCATACATCAAAAGGTTAAAATAAAACAAAATAGAAATATTTTTAAGAATCTATCATGCAAACATTCAACTCACCACAAATAAATGAAAATCTAGCATAATCTAGAGGTTTAGTAAAAATATCGGCAAGTTGAAAATCGGTAGAAACATAATCAATATCAATATCACCTTTCTCATAATGATCTCTAAGAAAGTGATACCTAATGTCAATGTGTTTGGTTTTACTATGTTGATTTGCATTCTTTGTCATGTGAATAGTACTAGTATTATCACAAAATATTTTAACATGATCAAAGTGTAAATCATAGTCGAGGAGAGTATGTTTCATCCAAAGAACTTGTGCACAACAAGCTCCGGCTGCAACATACTCCGCCTCGGCGGTTGATAGGGCTACTGAATTTTGCTTTTTGGAGACCAAGATACAAGACAATTACCCAGAATTGACATGTTCCCTTGTGCTCTTCCTATCTACCCTACAACCCGCAATAGTCGGCATCCGAAAACTAGTCATTGAATTGGCCGGTTTTTCGGATACCACAAACCCATTTCAAAGGTGCCTTAAGGTATCTAAGTATGCGTTTAAACCGCAATTATGTGAGATTCTTTAGGACAAGATTGAAAAACGTGCACAAAGACAAACGGAAAACATAATATCCGGCCTACTAGCCGTCAATAAAGCAAACACCTAACAATCATGCTACGATATAATTTAATGTCTACACTTTTACCTTGTTCATCCTTGTCAAGCTTTGTAGTTGTTGCCATGGAGTTTTGCTTACTTTCGATCCTTCAAGCCCAAACCTTTTGATTAGTTCCTTTGTGTACTTTGGCTTGATTGATGAAGATCCCATCCTTCCTTTGCTTGATTTGGAGTCCAAGGAAATAGTTAGCTCCCCCATCATAGACATTTCAAATTCATCCTTCATGCATGACTCAAAAGCTTTGCAAAGAGATTCATTAGTAGACTAAAAATAATATCATCCACATAAATTTGCACATAAGAATATCCTTTTCTACATGTTTTTGTAAACAAAGTTGTGTCAATTTTACCTTTCTTAAAACCATTTGAAATCAAAATGAAGAAAGTCTTTCATACCAAGCCCTAGGGCTTGTTTTAAACATAAAGAAGCTTTATCTAATTTAAAACAAAATCCGGATGTGTAGGATCAACAAACCCCGGGGTTTATTCAACATACACCTCCTCTTCATAAATCCATTTAGAAAAGCACTTTTAACATCCATTTGAAATAATTTGAAATCTTTAATGAGGCAAATGCTAGTGTCATCCGTGTGGCTTCAAGCCGTGCTACGGGTGCAAAGGTTTCTTCAAAATCGATCCCTTCGATTTGAGTGTAACCTTGGGCAACTAACCTAGCCTTGTTTCTAACTACATTACCCGATTCATCCAACTTGTTCTTAAAGATCCACTTAGTACCAATTGTTGGTCTATCGTGGGGCCTAGGAACAAGGTGCCAAACTTGGTTGCGCTCAAATTGATTGAGCTCCTCTTGCATGGCTAGCAACCAATATGAATCGCCTCAGCTGTCGAGGACATTTTTGGTTCAATATGAGAAATGAATGCATAGTTACCACAATAGTCATGAAGTCTAGAGCGAGTAGTTACCCCTTTTGATACTTCACCTATGACGAGGTCCTTGGGATGATGTGGATTGTATCTCCAATCCTTTGGTAGTGGTTGAGTAGGCTCCACCTCAGTGTTTGATTTTCATTTCCTTGTGCCTCTTCCACCTTAGCTTCGCTTCCTTCATCATCCTTTGGTTTGTCTCCCATAGTAGAAGCATCCTCCAAGGTCACTTTCTCCAAACCTTCATCCAATGCATCTATTTCTACAACATTCTTAACAAACTTGTTAGATTCCTCAAACTTAACATGAATAGACTCTTCAATAGTCAATGATGATCTAATGAAAACTCTATAAGCCTTACTAGTGTTTGAGTAACCTACAAAAATAGCCTCATAAGATCTAGCATCAAACTTTCCTAAATATCTTTGTATTTAAAACAAAACATTTGCATCCAAAAACTTTGAATAAGAAACATTTGGTTTTTCTAGAAAAGTACATTTCAAAGAAGTTTTAGTAGTATTTTTACATAAGAAAACACGATTTGATATATAGCATGATGTATTAACGGCCTCGGCCCACAAATAATGTGGTAGATCATATTCACTTAGTATTGTCCTAGCCATCTCTTGTAATGTTCTATTTTTCCGTTCAACTACTCCATTTTGTTGTGGAGTTCTAGGACAAGATAGTTCATGCTTTATTCCATGTTCATCACAAAAGTGGTAAAGGGTTGGTTAATGAATTCACCTCCTCTATCACTTCTTATTCTCAAAATCGAAACATCTTTTTCTTTTCAACTCTTTTCTTAAAAGTTTGGAAATACGAAAATGCTTGGTTTTTGTGTTCAAGAAAGAAAACCCAAGTAAACCTTGAAAAGTCATCAACCAAACATAAGCAAATCTATTCCCACTTAGACTTTTGGTTTGTGTAGGGCCAAAAAGATCCATATGGATTAACTCCAAAGGACGTGATGTCATGATATCCTTAATTGACTTGAAAGAAGACTTAGTTTGTTTCCCCAATTGACATGCGTCACAAACTCGGTCCTTTTCAAATTCAAGCAAGGAATACCTTTCACCATTTCCTTTGTTTTAACCTAGAAATGTGATCAAAAGAAATATGGCCTAATCTCCTATGCCACAACCAAGAGTCATCATCGAGGGCTTTCAAACAAGTAATATTACAAGACATATTTAACATATCAATCATATAAACATTACTTTCATGAAAACCGAAAAATACACAAACATTAGAAGTTCTATCAATTACTTTACAAGCAACATTATCAAAAACAACATCAAACCTTTATCACAAAGTTGACTAACACTCAAGAGGTTATGCTTGAGGCCATCAACTAAAACTACATTTTCAATTAAAGGAGAGGTGCCAAGTTTTACATTACCAATACCGATGATTTTACCCTTGGCGTCATCTCCGAAGGTGACGGTGCCACCTTCATGATATCTTGATAGGGTTGCAAAGTTGTTGATGTCCCAAGTCATGTGCCTTGAGCAACCGCTATCAAGATACCACAATCCTCTACGTCGTTGGGCTTTAGAAAGTACCTACATCATTTAACATAATTATTGATTTTGGTACCCAAACTTTCTTGGGTCCTTTAAAGTTAGTCCCTCGAACCCATATTATGATGTGATGCATTTAGTCTATCATAGCAAAATTGGCTAAGTGTCCTTTCCGCCCACAATGTGAACATGAGAACACTCTACCATACATGAATGCATGATGTGTACGTGTAGTGTGAGCATGTTTTGGGGTTTTGCCATGTTGTTTAGGTTGTGTAGCATGAACATGAACATAAGCATGAGCATTTTTCTTTGGGGCTTGTTTCTTAGAAAACATAGCCTCAATTTTCTTCTTGTTAAACTCACAATTTTTCAAAATAACACTTAATGAGTCTAATCTTTCCTTAAGCATAGAAACTTCATTAGAATCAATTAGTGGGGCCTTACCTTTGCAAGAAATCTTATATTTTTCAAAATCATTTTTAGTAGTGGCCAAGGTGGAAACCAAATCATCCTTTCTTTTGTAGAGTAAACTTGATGACTTAAGATTCATTTTCCTTTTCATTTTTAAATACTTTTTCTTTAAGAAATCATAATTTTGTGACAACTCAACAAAAGCCTCTTCTAATTCATCCATAGAAAGCTCATTATCATAGGAAGGGGAAGAGGTTACCTTGCTTGTGCCTTCATTAGCCATGAAGCACATGTTGGCGGTGTCTATTTCTTCCTCGGATTCGGTCTCCGAATCCCAAGTTGCCTTCATAGCCTTCTTCTTGTAGGGCTTCTTTGATGTGGAGGGCTTAGCTTTGTCCGGACACTCCGCAACAATGTGTCCGGGCTTTTGGCAATTGAAACAAGTGATCCTTCTTTCTTCTTTGCCTCCTTGCCATCTTCTTCTACCTTGGTACTTCGCCTTGTTGTACATCCTCCGGACATTCTTAACAAGGAGTGAGAGCTCCTCATCATCTTCTTCTTCATCGTCTTCATCGGAGTGTGTAGCTTGACTCTTGAAGGCGATAGTCTTCTTTTTGGAAGGAGCCATATCCTCCCTGCTTTTCTTTCCATCTCATGGGTTTTGAGGTTCCCAATGAGACCTATAAGCTCCATCTCTTCATTGTCGTTGAGTTCCTTCAAGGTTGTTGCTTTAACTTCCCATGAAGGAGGGAGAGCTCGGATGATCTTCCTTACTCTTTGATCATTGTTGATATCTTCACCTAAAGAAGAGAGTCCATTAGTAATCTTGGTAAATCTTGTAACCATATCATCTATGGTTTCATTTTCTTGCATGCTAAATGTTTCATATTGGGACCGAAGAAGGTCAATCTTAGCCTTCTTTACTTGTGAGGTCCCCTCATGTGTGACTATCAAGTGTGACCAAATCTCATATGCGGATTTGCAATGGATAACCCTAGAAATATCATCATCATTAAGGGCTTGTAGAAGTGCATAGTGAGCTTTGGCATTGGCATCGAATTCCTTAGTCTCTATTTCGGACCAAGTGGATTCGTCACCGGGGGGTACACTAAAGGACTTAGTCACGGCTTTTGCAACTCGGCTACCTAGAGATTGCAAAAACACGTCATCTTAACTTTCCATATGGGAAAGTTAAGTCCATCAAACTTAGGAGGGGTCTTAATTCCATCGGCCATTTTTACTATATGAATATGAATGAAATGATTAGCAATTAGGATCTTCTCTAAGGTTGTTAAACCAAATCCTAGAGTCCAAGCTCTGATACCAATTGAAAAACACCTAGAGGGGGGGGTGAATAGGTGTGATTGCTAATCTTAAAATTTTAACACTCTAAATGCGGAACCTAAAAACAAGTGAGGCTCAACTTAGCACAATCCAACAAGTGTAGCCGAATTCCCCTTGCGAGGCTCTGGACTAAACTCCTCTTGATTCCCCTGATATGGGTTGAGGCGCTATGTGAAGCTCTTGTTGGATGAGTACGGGATTGGCACACACAAGTATGAAATGGATGATATGAAGAATGATGCGAACACAATGATATATGGCAAGAATTACAAGCAAGCAAATAGTATCACAAGAGATTCAAACAATATCACAAGTATGCAATAGAAAGCAATAAGGAGCTATTGAAAGTAAAGCAAGAATTAGACGCAAAGCAATCGCAAACAAAGTGATTTGTTTCGAGGTTCGAGCCACCGCTCTACTCCCCGCCTTCACCTCCGTGAAGGGTTTCCACTATCCACCGAGGACGCCTTTACAATTTGGTCTACCGAAGACCGAGCACCGAGCTCCACCGAGTACAAAGGACCTCTACCGAAGAGGTTGCTCCACAAGGAAAGAGATTACAAGAACAAGTGATCACAACAAGATCACTACACTTTTTCTCAAACTCTTTTACAAACACTCTCACTTCAATTACAACTTCACTATAGAATGAGTATAGGATTTTTGGCTCTATGAAGTGTGGTGAGAAAACTTCAGTTGTAGAGTGATATTAGTAATCAAACACAACTGAAAACAAGCTCAAAAAGAATTGGAATGAAAGCTTTAAACTCTTTTCTTTTCTCTTTTGAAAACAACATAAACTTGAGGATTTTTCTAGGTAATATGCAAGAGAGACTTCTCCTCTATTTATAGGGTTAGAAAATAGGTTAAAACAATTTCTTTACACCTAATTTGACCTGCAAAAGCTCCCCAACAACTCCCTAAAAGTCTGTTAAAGCAGGAAAAGAAACAGATTTTCAGAATAGCCCAAAGAGGAAAGAGCCGTTAGGCTACAGCAGGCTTGGCGGTCGACCGGTCCGGTCGACCGCAAGCACAGCTGCAAAGAGCCGTTGGCTCTCGGTCGACCGGTCCGGTCGACCGTCCCAAAAGAGGAAACACAGTTTCCTTCTTCCGGTCGACCGGTCCGGTCGACTCAGAAAACCCAGAGCAGTGTGCTCTTGGTCGGTCGACCGGTGCGGTCGACCGACGGACGTGCACAAACGTGCACGTCCAGGCTGTGGCGCCGGTCGACCGGGCAGCCTGAAATGGGAAAAACTGCAGGTTTTTGAACTTGGAAAAATTTGAAAAATTGTTTTAGGTCTAAACAAACTAGAGTAACATGTTAGTAGGTGTATGTATACATGATCTAGACAAGATATTTATTTTATAAAACTTAGGTTCATGTAAATCTCTACTAAGGCATGAAACCAAATTTTGAAAATGAAAACAAGACCAATTTTATCAAAAACAAATTTTGTGTGTGTGTATACTAGAGACAAATAACCAAGACTCAAACTTTAACATTCTATTCTTACAATGATTCTAAGGACTTCAAGATCTTCAATAGGCTTCTTCATATGATCTTCAACACTTGTTCCTTGTGCCAATTGGAGTTGACTTGAGTCCAAATCCTTGTATTAGTGAGAGAAGACTTCTAGAATGAATAGAAACCTGAAACACACTTAAACAACAAATATTATTAGTACAAATAACTAATATGTTTTGTAATCATCAAAATACACTAATCATGGGTGATTGTAACCTTGGGCCAACAATAACTTTGTAATTGTACTCATATTTGGATTGTATAATGCACTACGTATTTTCAAACTCTGATTCTTACCTGTACTGATGCTTAGCGTATATATGTGAGGATTTTTTTGACCTACATATGTACGTCGCAATAACGTCTCCGTACCCGCGGGATCGGGCGTTACAGGATGGTATCAGAGCCTAGGCTCTCGCATCCTCAGTACGTCCAGATGGCAAATTAATGGTAAAAAATTTGCAACTGTAATGCATGAGTCCTGGTTATACAATCCAACTACAAGTTCAGAGTTATCTTTTTCTTTTTTGATCATTCTTCTTTTGATTCCTAATCCCTTCTATATTTCCACAGTTTTGGTTTTTGTAGCCTTTATACCAACTTAAGATGTGAATAGACTGGAGGTGTAGCGGCAGAGTACTAGAGTATACTATCTTTTCGTCCAACTCTATAAAGTCCGGGTATTCTCAGAATTGATCTGCAATCGAGTTATCTTTCAGAAGTCAGTAGTCAGAATTCTCTACGGGTATTCTATATTCTTGGATATATCTTTCAGAGTGATCGACGCCTAGTTTTCGAAATCTTAATTATCAGTCTTCTTTATTATGCTCAGTATTATCAGGGTTTTCTTTATCTCGAGTATTCTGGCTTATTCTCGGAGAGCTATCAAGTATGCAGTACAGCTGGAATTCTATTACAAAGCAGTGATATCAGGTCAGTATTATTCGACGTCGGTCGAAGAATTTTACAGCAGGAAGGCATATGATGTCTATATTCCGATCATTGTTCTGTCGAATTGGGAGCATTATCCTTAGTTATTATATCTTGAGTGGTATAATTCCCGTCCATGTCCTCTTTGTGTTCATTTTACCCTTTATCAAAATTGCGAGGACGCAATTTTTGTAAGGTGGATGGAATGTAGCACCCTGCTTCCAGAATACATACTTAGGTATTCATATTTTTTGATCATATTTTTTGATTTACTTCATGTATTTGTTTTGTTTTATGAATTATTTATATGATCGTTTCGCCTTGGATCTAGATTCGTGGACTCGGAGTCAGGCTTAGTCTGAACCGGGGACCCGATCCTAGAGTATTGCTCAATTTGGTCTTTTCGGCATTTATATTTGACCAATTTCAGTTTCATATATCATTTTCTAATATTTTAAATTTTCTATTATTTTTTAGAATTTTTCTGGATTAATTGCAAATCTTCAAAACTAGTGTCAACTAGTGCCGCTGACCGATTTTTGGATTTTTAATTTATAAATGGAGTTAAATTTCTAGAAATGGCCTTCACATTATTTCTTAAAATCACATTTTTTATCTAAATGCTTTTTTGAGATTTTTTTGAATTTATCAAAATTCCACCGGATTTGGTGTCGGCTAGTATCGCTGGTTGATTCTAAGATTTTTAGTTTACAATCAGAATTGAATTTCTAGATTCTGCTTTCAAATTACTTCTTAGAATCATATTTTATCCTTTAATGTATTTTCTGAGATTTTTCAGAATTTATCAAAATCCAGCCGAACCGGTGTAGACTGGTATCGACGGTTGACTCCAGGATTTTTAATTTGAAAACGGCATTTTGTTTCTAACAACCAATTTCGTATTATTCCTCAGGATGATGTTTCCTATCTCTGGGTATTTTTTGGGATTTTTCTGGAACAGTCGATATTTCCCGACTTTATTATAATATTATATTTTTTCGGAATCTTTCCTTTTCCTTCTTTCTTTCTTTCTTTTTCTTTTTCTTTTCCCCCACTCCACCAACCGCCACCCCCTTCATTTATTACCTCTCCCATCCATCACTCCTTTTCAATCCCCTCTTTCTTTTTCTTTTTCTTTTCTTTTCTTTTTCTTTTTCTTTTTCTTTTCTTTTCTCTTTCCTTTTCCTTTTTTCCTTCTCTTCTTTTTCTTTTCTTCTTCTCTTTTCTTTTCCCTTCTCCTTCTTTTCTTCTTCCCCTGGTACCCGACGATCACCTATCTCCTCCTCTTTCTCCTCCAAATTTTCCCCTTCTCTCTTCTAATCTCTCTTTTTCTTTCTATTTTCTTTCTCTTCTCTTCCTCTCTCTTACTCACCCTCCAATTTCATCCCTCTCCCTCTCTCCTTCTCTCCTCCAAGGAGCCGCCGGCGCCACCACCTAGCCAAGCCAACTCCGGCACCACCCCTGCCCGGCGAGCCTTCCATGGCCGAGCCCTAGCTCCCGCCAACTCCCCCCAAAACTCCATCTCCTCTTACTTCTCCACCATCACCTTCTTCTTTCTTCAAATCAACCACCACTGCCACCATCTTCTCCACTCCAACTCAACCCTCACAACACCCTACTCCTCCTCTTCCTCCCATCTCCTTTAATTTCTCCACCTCCACCCAATTATCAACACCACCACAATATCACTACCATCTCCACCTCCTTCTCCCTTCTCCCCTCCCTCTCTTTAGGGGTGGCCGGTGGCCGGCACCGCCCTGGTGTCGCCACCTGGCACGGCCTGGCCGACGGCCAGGCTGTGGGCCCCCTTTGGGGGGGCGTTGTGCGTGAGCAGAGGGGCAACAACCCCCTGTTCTCTCTCTCTCTTTCTATCTATCTCTCTCTCTCTCTCATCTCTCTCTCTCTCCAGTTCACTCTCTCTCCCTCCTATTCTCATTCTCTCTCTAAACTCTCTCTTTCTCTCTCTAGATTTTCTCTCTAGCTCTCCCTTTTTCTCTTGCTTTCTCTCTCTTCTCTCTATCCTCTCTCTTATTCTCTCTCTAAAAATATAAATATGTTTTAATATATTTTTGGTGGCGTGCACATATTTTTGGACCCGGGATTTCATGGCGTTTTTAGACATTAGGTGAGTGTCCTCGCCTTGCTTTGGGTTTCCCCGCTTCGTCGGGTCGACGTGTATTTTATTTTGTATTTGAATGTGTTTTGTATTAGGCGGTGCGCCTATATTTGTATGTGGCCGAGTACCCATGATTGTACATGTAGATGCCTGCGACGAATGCTTGTACTAGAATAGTTTACTTCTTGTACATATACCATGCCTGTGATATACTCTTTTTACTGCTTTATGCCATGCATGGCCGACCCTTCGTGGTCGTTAGCCTCCGGGCTCTCTACTCGGCCTCCGAGCCCTATCAGCCTCCAGGCTTCTCCACTCCATGGTGGATTAGATATTATCACGCTATAGCATGCTCGTGTGATACTAACAGTGTAGGTACTCTCATACCGACTCTGGGTTTCTGCCCTCTCCCGGGCTAGCAACCCAATTGGTTCTAGGCCTATACCCTTATGGGTTTCGTGGTAGCTACCAAGAGTGCGCTTAGACCCCGAGCGTACTTTAGCCTCTGGGCTCTAGCCTACTACCTCGAAAGAAATGTGTGCTTAGACTGTCAGGTCTCTTAGCTCTGCCTAGTAGGCATACTCAGCGCTTTACCACTAGATTCGTCTAGGCGAAACTATGCCGGATTTTAGACTCACCCTCTAAGCCGAGTCATTCCAGTAGCTCTGTCAAACGCTCTAGTGTTAAACACTGTTTACTGTTCGTACCTCCAGCTCGCTTAGCTCCGCTTTGGTGTTCGCTTCCTTACTTATTACCTGCTCGCTAGCTTATCTATTATTTTAGTAATAGTTGTGAAGAGTTTGAAATCTTACTTATACTTTTTTTCTTAAAACTGCATGATTTTTTGGTATTCATACCAATCTCGTATATCGGTACTGTTTTCCTGTATCACTTGACGTGCTTACATATAACATGCCATCTTGTCACCTGCCTAATATCATCCTCATGTCATGCTATCACCTGACATCCGGCATGACGTACCTGACTCTTATAATTATCACGATAATAGAAATGATGACCTAACATCTTGCTTGCATCTTAATATATTCTAGTACAAACCGTACTCCCTGATGCACCTGTACTCCTGATATTCCTGGCTTGCTCCTGCTCATTCCTGAAATCTGATAATTATCTAATAAACCATAATATGAGACAACTTACATCAGGTTGGGGAAAACTTGCGGATATGAATATATGTTCGTGTTTACAGTGATATTAGGCATGTTGCACAACTAAAACTTTCAGTTCGACCTGAGGCCACCAGGTTACTGAGGGAAGCGCTGGCTCCCTCCTTCTTGGTACCATCTTGATAAGGGCATCCTATAGACCCTCCTTATATTCTTTGTGGCAGGTTCTGTCCCAGTAACGGAACAATCCTGGGCCGTGATCCCGAGTATGTACGGGACCCATTGTAAACATTGTTCGTTGATACCCCTGTTAGTTTTCAATAACAACCTTTCTTTACTCAGATGTGGATATATGTGCGCTGGGACGCTAGTCCACATATCTAGACATCTGGGTAGGACGAGTAATAATATAATAAAATATGCCAATTAATAATTAGTTGTATGCTTTGCTGAGTTTGCTTTCATCAGGTTTTACATTGGATTTCTGATTTATGACCATTATTATATTATAGCTGCTTACATCATGCTTTACCACTTGTGTTCTATTCCACCAGTCTCCTGCCCTTATCTTATTATGCCATGAGTATTCCCTGCTTGATATCACTTGCTATATATCTACTTGCTTCTGTATGCCTGTGCTCACAACACAGTTTTCAATGCATGTTTATGATTCAGATTTATCGATACACGAGTTCTTATCTCTACATGCCATTTGGCATTGCATCACCACTCGTTGGGGAGTTCTGACTCCCTTGGATCCTCATGTCCAGGTCTCGGAGCTTGGAGCTTGTGGATTCTCCCAGTTGCTGATCAGAGTAGCACAGCGAAAGCATGGATCGTCGGCAAACTGTCCGGAGCCCTATTCTTCCAGGCCCCCTGAGCATCTCGCAAGTTTTTCTTCTGTAAACTTGTGAGCGCCTTTTATACTATTTATACTTGTTTATCTCCTTGTATTCTCACAATTGCGCCTATCGGTGATGTAATATTCTTATAATATTGGGTCACACTAGTGATAACTTTGTAATTATACTCATATGTTGGAATGTATAATGCACCACGTATTTCTGAACTCTAATTCTTGCCTATACTATGCTTAGCGTATATATGTAAGGGTATTTTTGACCTACATATATATGTCACAGTAACGTCTCCGTACCCGCGGGATTGGGGCGTACAGAAGGTTCCCGAGGTTGTATGACTTCGCTACCGTACTTCGGGCAGAGTAGATGACGAGTAGCTACCGTAAAATTGTAACTGGTATTGGCTGGTAAAGCCAATATAGCTGCAAGTGCAACTAGGGCATTTGCCTTTGTTTTCTGAAGGCGAGATACATGCTGATGTAAAAGCCATCAAATATGTTAGCCAATTGGATGGCTGTATGGTGATAAGGTATCAGATCTTCATGCCAGACCTCATACTCTCTTTTGATTTGATTGATGATCAATTTAGAGTCACCATAGGCCTCAAGATATTTCACCCCATTTGTTGAGCAAGCTAGAGGCTAATGAGCAGAGCGTTGTACTCTGCCAAATTATTGAACAAGGTTCCGTTAATGAAAAGGCACGGAGGAGGACATGGTCATTTGGCGAGACAAACACTACTCCCACTCCGGCGATGATTTTGCCTTTGGAGCTCATTCTTGATGCGCCTTCAAATTATATTTGCCATATGTCATCCATCGTAGTCATGTTGGCTTCGATGACCTCATCCGGGATATCTTCATGTAGCTTTGAAGTCTCCGGAACAAGATTGAGCTGCTAGAAAGTCCGCAAGGGCTTAACCTGTAGTCGCCTTCTGAGGTACAAAGGTCATGTCATATTGGGACAGCAGTATGGCCCAATTGGCAAGCCTGGAGTTCAAGGAGCCTGGCTTCATCATGAGAATCCATAGAGAATTGACTCTGGAAATGACGTGAATGGTCTGGCGGACCAAATAATGTCGTGTCTTCTGGATGGCGAAGACAAGAGCGACGCATTCCTTCTCGACTGAGTTGTAGCGACTTTCAGCCCTGATCAAGTTTGTGGCGAGGTAGTAGATAGCTTGTTTGGCACCTTCATCATTCTTTTGAGCGAACAAAGTGCCTAGAGAATAGTCCATAGCTCTCACATAAGTAGGAAAGGTTTTCCTGAAACCAGAGATACCAGGACTGGGGGCTTCGTGAGGTATGTTGGCCCAAAGGTCAGTAGCCCTAGTTTTGATGATAATAATCACATGAAGTTATTTGATCTAACATTTTTATCTATACAAGTTTCAGGTAAAAGATAAATCTAAGATTGAATATGGCTTCTTCATGAAGACTCACAAGTTTATGAAGCTCTCAAGATGGTGATCCTAGACTGCCTAGATCAAGTTGAAAAACTCATTCTAAGAATACAAGCTCAAGAAGTCTACTTTGGCTAAGAAAAGATTTTTCTTTCTTTTGTATAGATTTTTAGATTGTTAAAACCAAGAAGTAAAGTATTGGTTAGCTCATGAGATTGACTCATACACACACAAAATATCTTTCTGATTTCATGGATAGCAAAATAAGTTTTGTTTTAAACAAGTTTCTATTTTAGAAAAATTTTGAGTATTTTAAAATAGAGTATTTTTCTACAAAATATGAGCTCTACTTGTTGGTTTTTGTTGATCTTTGATCTCACATTTTTGAACTTCATCATTTCTCAAAGAACTATATTTGTAACTATTTTTAGAAAAATATGTCTCAAAGTCAAAATAGTTTTTCAAAACAGAATTCTGATCCTGCCATTTGCTCAGGGTCGGTCGACCGGATGGTCGACCGGGGTATCGACCGAAGAGCATAAGAAAGTATTGTGCACCTCGGTCAACTGGTCGGTCGACCGACTGTAAACACTTTGCTCTCTATTTGGATCGATCGACCGGCCGGTCGATCGACTTTGCCTAATGGTCATATTTTTAACCATTGGCGGTCGACCAGGCGGTCAACTGACCTGGCATTTCTGGCATTTTTTTTGCTTTAACGGCCACATTATTAGAGAGCTGTTTAAGGCCTAATAAAAAACGGCTATGTGGATTTTTCTCTCTATTTTTGAGTACCTGTATATAGTAACCCTATTGACCATTAGTAATTATCATTACAACAAAACAAGAACATGGATATAATACTTTCACTCATTTTTAGATTCAATTTTCAAAGAGAAAAATTTCAAAAGAGAAGTGTTCTTCAATTCAATCCCATTCCAAGTCTCTCTTGTTTTGATTCTCACACTCCACTTATTACAAGCTTTCCTGACCTTTAATCTCTGAGGTAAAAATCTATTCTTGGTTATATGATTGCATTTTATGAGCCTTTTTGGTGATCTTAGAAAGGTCATCTTCTTCATTATTATTGAGAAGAGTTGTAGAGGTTGAGGCCTCATACGAGCTTGCGGGAACATCATTTGTAAGGTGTAGAAGACACCAAGTGAGAGGATTTGTGGGTCCAGTTCGTTCTTGAGGGAACATGTAGAGTGATAATCTCACAGGATCAAACAATAGTGGAAATCCTTCATGCGGTGAAGGCGGGGACGTAGAGTGCGGCTCGAACCTCGAAACAATCCTCTTTCTTCGTTATCTCTTTAACTCACTCTCTCTATTTGCATGATATAATTGCTCTTCATTCTATTGCAATCTTCTATTGTGCAAATTGCTAATTATGTTGGATATTGTTATTTGATTGGATTGCTAGACTTAGTTTTTATTACGCATTATTTGCCATCAACCTATAGCCATCACCTATTCATCCCCCTCTAGGTTATTTACAATTGGTATCATAGCCTAAACCCTAGTTTTTGGTTTAATCACCTTAGGGAGATCCTCTAGTTGGCTATGTTTATTGCATTTGTTACTTAGTTTATATTATTGCTTGATTTCATGGCATCACACGACTTAAGTCCCCACCCAAGTTTGATGGGTTGAATTTTCCCATATGGAAGTGATGATGACCCTTTTCCTTAAGTATCTAGGATTTAGGGTTACAAAGGCCATTATTAAGAAATTTGTAGAACCTCACGGTGATGAAGATTCATGATCCGAGGTAACCGCAAAGGATTATGAGGCCAATGAAAAGGCACAATATGCACTAACACAAGCATTGAACGATGATGACTTTTATCATGAGTTTTTAATTGTAAGTCGGCTTTTGAGGTATGGAATGACTTGATTATTACCATGAAAGCACATTACAAGTTAAACGTTCAAAGATTGATTTGCTATATTCTCAATATAAGAACTTTTACATGCTTGAAAACGAATCCATAGATGAAATGCTTACCCATTTTACTAAAATCACTAATAGTTTGTTTTTCTTAGGTGATTCCATTGACAATGATCAAAAGGTAAGGAAGGTGATAAGAGCTCTTCCCAAGGCTTGGGAGGTCAAGGCGACTACTATTAAGGAATTGAATGATCATGAGAAGTGGACTTCTCTAGATTTATTGGGAACCTCAAAACCAATGAAATGGAAATGAAAGTGGGAGAAGGGAGAGAACCTACCAAGAAGAAATTGATTGCTTTCAAAGCAAATCCCTCCATTGAAGATCAAAAAGAGTCATCAGAAGAAGGTGAAGAAGACTTCGCCATGCTTATCCGGATGGTAGGAAGAATGTTCTATAAGAAGGGGAGACAAAGTAACTACCAAAGAGGTAGACCACAAGAGAAATTTGAAAAGAAGGAGGAGATGAGTCCTTACTTTCATTGTAAGAAAACGGGACATCTCATAGCGGATTGCCCATCCCTACAAGCGACCACATCAAAGAAGTTGCACAAGATGAAGAAATCCTTAAGGGCCACTTGGGATGACTCAAAAACGGAGTCCGATGTTGAAGAGATTGACACCGAAATGTTTGCTTTATGGCAAATAGTGAGAAAACTTCAAAGGTAACTCTTGAAACCTCTCTGGATGATGATGAACTCACCATAGATGAATTAGCTAAATTTTTTGAAGAACTTCAAAGTAGATATGAGATTTCAAATTTTCAAAACAAGAAATTGAGAAAAGAAAATGATATTTTGAAAAATAAATTAGAGCTTTTTTGAAAGGAAAAGAAGATTTTTTATTATGTTTTTAAAATAGCAAAGATGATTTTGAATATCACAAACGTTTTGTAAAGGGAAAAGCCCTAGTACAGGTTTTGATAAAAGTGAATTTTAATCTTTGAAAAATAGAATGAATGATTTAGATTCTACTTTATGATTTGTGCTTTCAATGTTAAGAAGTTAGATGCTATGTTTTCAAAGGGTAAAACCCAAGGGAAGCACATTTCATATGCACACACCAAGCATGATCACAATACACATCACCGTCATGCATGTATTTATGGCAAAGTGTACACTTGTACACATTGTGGCCATAAAGGTCATTCAGCCAATTTTTGCTATTCAAAATTAAATATGAAGGCTAAAAATGTATGGGTTCGAGAAAATACTAACCCCCAAGGACCCAAAAAAATATAGGTACCAAAAAACATACTAAATTCATTTGATGTAGGTGTGTCATTAATCGCAGGAAAATCGTGCACGAAAAGTGTATATTTTGAAATCACAAGTTAAAAGTGCGTGCTTTGGCTTCCTCGATACTTCCATTATAGCATAGAGGCTAAACGGGTCGAATCCCAGGGACGGGAGGTGATAGAAGCTTTACTGGTATGTTCACATGTATGTTAACGGTTCTTCAATATTTTAAAGAATCAAAAGAAAAGAAAATAAAGAATGAAAAGAGAAGAGTACGGTGAAACATGCAGAAGTGGGAACATAGAAGAGAAGATATTTGTGGTTTTTGAAATTATTTCTAAAACGAAGTAAAAAAGGAAAGAAAATTCAAGGCTACTAGCTACTAATGGCTCTACTAACCATGCTAACCTCTTAGTGATAGTTGCCTCACGTGTATCCTTGGCCATCACTAGTCCTTGGTTCAAGAGCGTTTCAAAGCATAACCTATAGGATAACTCATCACATCCAACTCAACAAACAAGTGCAAAGTACACTTAAACCATCAAAACTAAATAAGAGCAAGTATGGAATAAAGTAATGTTAGCTTCTTAGAGAGTTAGGATGTTAGAGTGTCAGAATCTATCATCGTGAGCCATCAATGGCTCTTGCAAGCGCAAGGCCAAGTAGAGGCTATTAGATTCATGTGG
This sequence comes from Agave tequilana, assembly GCA_038442645.1. Classification (NCBI taxonomy): domain Eukaryota; kingdom Viridiplantae; phylum Streptophyta; class Magnoliopsida; order Asparagales; family Asparagaceae; genus Agave; species Agave tequilana. Next base: position 98,278 of record JAVJIF010004780.1, read on the forward strand.
ATTATCAAGTAAGAAGTAAGCAAGTTAGTGGTCAGTGTTAGTTACCATGATAGAAAATTAGCTAAGCATGTAAAAGGAGTTAGAGAGAAGAAAACGAGGAGAGATAAAGAGAGAACCTTTCATAGATTGTCACCTTCTATTACAAGAACTCTTGCTTTCATCCTATGTACTACTCACTTCCCTATTACAAGATCTAGAAGAAATGAAAAATACAAAAGAGGAAGAAGAAGAACAACTAACCTAAACTAAAGAGAAGAAACTACCCTAAAAACTACATACATGGAGAAGAACTAACCCTAAAAACCTCCTCTCCTTTCTCTCTGAAAATCCCGGGGTATTTATAGGCCAAGGGGGACACAAGGGGGTGTCACGAGGTAGCGCGTCAAATCTCAACGCGCAGCTCCAAGGAACGGCCGCAGAAATGCGGCCAGGGCTGTGTTTCTGGCCAGGGCCGCATTTCTGTGGTCGTACTAGAGCTGCGCGCCCGACACCTTCTGCCATGCGTTGTCGGTTTGTCCCCCTGTCGACTGCACCTTCTGGATTCTGGATATGGGCAACGGTTTTGACAGATCCACCCTCCAAAATCAATGGCTATATGTGTAGGCTTTAAATCACCAAATAAATGAGATTTTGGGCTTCTTTTTCATTTCATGCCATGGACCTAGAACATATAAGAGAGGTGTTATTAACCGAATTTCATATTTAATAAATGTGGAGATATGGTATGAAATATGCATACTTAGAGACTAATCAGTCATCCTCCATGATGTAGGAGGAAACAGTACCTTGGAGGTGGATGCAATGGAACTCAGGCAATCTATAATGTGAATGCATCACTATCAAGAACGAGGTGGGAGAACACCACCTATTTGGAGAATTTTTGTTTATAACAGTAACATCTCCAAAATTTTGAGTTTTTAAATTTCACATACTTGCTTTAGGTTTGTCTATAGCTTTACATTGCTTAATTGTTTAGTGTAATATCTCTACATTAATTGCATGTATATGTTTAACTATTTTTAGTCTCTATACATGATTTCCATTGTTCACATATTCTTGTTGAAAATTAGTACCTCCATGCTTTAGATTATTTTCATGTGTAGGAACTATTATTGTGTATGAACATTTTGTTATATATCTTTTTGAATAACATGTTGTTTTTGAACATTTTGTTATTCTATCTTTTTGAATAACATTTCCTTGTTATCATTTTTTTAAAAAAAATTCGCATTTAATTCACTATTAAGCAATTCAAATAAAAAAAGCAAAGAGCACCTCAACTCATAATTTAGAGGAAGAATGAGGAGAAGTCCAGATCCTGTCAAGAGAATCTGGCTTCATTTCTTATTTAGTTAGCTTAATTTATGAATTAAATCATTATATGATTTTTGTGAAATTTTTGCGAATGTTTTTGACATATTATTTATCAAAATATTTTCATTTTAAATTTCTTGGACTTTGGATTATTCTTGGATGTTTATCTCTATCTATAGAATATTTTAAAATTTACTTTCAAATTTATCTATAAAAATCTATCTGTATTTAAAAAAATTTTGTTTAGGGAGCAGCCTCGGTCGACCGACCGGTCGACCGACTAAGTCTTTGGACTATGTTCATTGCTTCGATTGACCGGGTGGTCGACCAAGTAAGCCTGACATATAGCTTACCCCTTCTGCGGTCGACAGGGCGGTCGACCGGCATCTTGAGAGATTGTTTGTCAGTGTTCTCGGGTTGTGTCGGTCGACCGGGCGGTCGACCGACAGTCGAATTTGTATATGTATTGCTTCTGATTTGGGAACACTAGTTTCTAATTTCTTTCTCACCTCGGTCGACTTTTCCCTCTCCACCAAACCTTCCTCTCACTTATACACCCAAAGCCCTACAATTTCCACCTTACTTCTTAAAGATCTCATAGCCAGCACCCCTCTAAACCCTTTTAGAGAAGAAATTTCAGAATTTCTCAGGTATATATTCCCCTATTTCTTGTCTAATTATTCCTTCAATTCATTCATGATTTTTCTGTGGATTGTTACTAATCTGTGCTATTGTTCTCTGCTATTTAATTCATATTGTCCAGTCCACTCATCATGTCCTCTAAACGTCCTAGAATTGACAAATCAGAACAAGTTGAATCATCTTTTAGGACTAAGAATGTTTTGTCTCTGAGAATGCTATGTTCAACACTCTATTATCTGTAACAAGCATGTTATTTCTGGTCGATGTGTTGTTCTAGCCGACTTTGACCACTTGAATCTTACTCCCATTCTCAAAACTAGTTCCTTATATCATTTGTGGCTATTAAGGCACAAGTTTATCCCAATTTGGTCCAATACTTCTACTCTAATTTTTCCTTTATTGATAATCATATCAAATCTCGTGTCAAGGATGTGGATATCAATATTTCTCTTGAATGTTTTGCTAGGATTTTTAAAGTATCTTGTGATGGTGTAGAACTCTTTCATTTTAATCTTCACGATTTTGAGTACCCTGATGGTGGGAGTGCTCTCACCGCTTCTCGTCGGTTACATGATGATGATAACCCGGCCCTAGTGAGGAATGAGGAGGTGAAGCGCTACACACTTCCCGCTCAGGTCCTCGCTAAGATCATTTTTCATGATCTCCTGCCTAAATCAGGGGAATATAGTCATGCCCATGGTTGTGCCCCCTGCTCATCATTTCTTTTTGAAAGGCATTAGAGTCAACATCTCTCATCTCATCATCTATTTTATGTTATCTGACCATTTGCGGATCCCACTATGAATCTCCCATACGTGATGATCCTTACCCATCTTTTCATGCATTTTAAAATTAATCTTTCTGATGAGAAAGTCGTAACCCCCTCTGTTGATATCAATAGTACCCTCTTGAAGAGGATGCATGTTGGTGTTCATGTTCAGGCTCTCCTCATCCTTCCTCAACTCCTGTCCAGCCTTTTGCCTCTGGTTACTTCTCTTCAGTAGCCTATCCTAATGCAAGTATGATGACCCGGCTGAGTGATTTCTCTCTGCACATCGCTTCTTCCACAAAGAGGATCCTTGCGAACTAGGAAGCTATATGAAGAGAGCAACAGAACAACATGGCTTATGTGTGCTCCTCCATCAGGTATCTTCAGCGTAGTAAGAACTACAATTTCTCTAGACACATTGGCATGTACCTGTTCCAGATGCATATGGACGTCCTCTTTCTCCTACTGGTCCACTGTTTGATCCGTGGACGGCTCCTCAGAATTCCTCAGTGGCATATCAACCAGTTGCTGAGCTTGAAAAGACGTGGACAAAGAAGAAGATGCATGACTCCTCCCTGTTTTTAATGTATGACAAAAAGGGGAGAAGTAGTAGCAGAGTTATTTTGATAGAGTTATTTTGTTATTTTGATATTGAATTTTGCTACTATTTGTATTATATTTTGGTACTATTTGTTTTGTCATGGTATTGTTTTTTAGACCATAATGGACACTAGTTTATGTTTGATTAATGATGGACACCTGTTTTTACGTTTCTTCACATTTTCATGTATGTGCTTATTGTTGAACACTTCTATTTATGATACATGTCTATGATTTTTTTCCTTATGACATAACTCATATGTTAAAGATTGTCTAGCTGTTGATGATCATTTTGATTTTGGAGGTTGGTGGTTATGGATGGTTGAGGAAAACCTTTATGCATATGAACTTAACTAGCATATCTAGTTATGCATAATTTATTGGTAATTGCATAGAGCTTCATTGGTGTAATATTATATAACAATGCTTAATTGATAAAAATATCTTATTTGCCTGTTGTAATCCCTATATTGCTTCATTAGGGGGAGCTTCAGTTGAAGCCTCTTCCAATATTATTTAAAATAACTCCATGTGTTTTGTCATCATCAAAAAAGGAGAGATTGTTGGCCCAAAGGTCATTATCCCTAGTTTTGATGAAAATAATCACATAAAGTTACTTGATCTAACATTTCTATCTATAAAAGTTTCAGGTAAAAAGATAATTCAAATTTGAGTATGGCTTCTTCATGAAGACTCACAAGTTTATGATGCTCTCAAGATGGTAATTCTAGAGATAGACTACCTAGATCAAGTTGAAGAACTCATTCTTAGGATACAAGCTCAAGGAGTCTACTTTGGCTAAGAAAAGATTTTTCTTTCTTTTGTATATGTTTCTAGATTGTTAAAATCATGAAGTGGACTATTAGTTAGCTCATGAGATTGACTCTCACACACACACAAAATATCTTTTTGATTTCATGGATTTTGAATATGGATTTCAAAAGATAGAAAAATAAGTTTTGTTTTAAACAAGTTTCTATTTTGGAAAAATTTTGAGTATTTTAAAAGAGAGTATTTTTCTACAAAATATGAGCTCTACTTGTTTGGTTTGTGTTGATCTTTGATCACACATTTTTGAACTTCATCATTTCTCAAAGAACTATATTTTGTATATATTTATTGAAAAATATGTCTCAAAGTCAAAGTAGTTTTTCAAAACAGATTTCTGATCCTGTCTTTTGTTCAGGGTCAATCGACCGGACAGTCAATTGGGCGGTCGACCAGGAGATCGACCGAAGTGCACAAGAAAGTATTGTTCACCTCGTCGACTGGTCGGTCGACTGACTGTAAGCCCTTTGCTCTCTGTTTGGATCTATCGATCGACCAGTCGACTGACTTTGCCCAATGCTCATCGTTTTGATTGTTGGCGGTCGACCAGTCGGCCAACCGACCTGGCATTTTTGGCACTTTTTTTGCTTTAACGGCTACATTATTAGAGAGTTGTTTAATGCCTAATCAAAAATGGGTATATAGGTTTTTCTCTCTATTTTGAGTACCCATATATAGTAACCCTATTGACCATTAGTAATTATCATGAAAACAAAACAAAAACCAAGAGATAATACTTTCACTCATTTTTAGATTCAATTTTCAAAGAGAAAAATTTCAAAAGAGAAGTGTTCTTCAATTAAATCCCATTCCAAATCTCTCTTGTTTTGATTCTAACACTCCACTGATTACAAGATTTCATAACCACAAATCTCTGAGTTAAAAATCCATTCTTGGTTATATGATTGCATTTTGAGAGCCTTTTTCGTGTTCTTAGAAAGGTCATCTTCTTCATTGTTATTGAGAAGAGTTGTAAAGGTTGAGGCCTCATACAAGCATGCGGGTTCATCATTTGTAAGGTGTAGTAGACACCATGTGAGAGGACTTGTAGGTCTGGTTCATTCTTGATGGAACGTGTAGAGTGGCGATCTCGCAGGATCAAACAATAGTGGAAATCCTTCTCGCGGTGAAGGCGGGGACGTGAGCATAGCTCAAACCTCAAAATAATCCTCTTGTGTTTGCGAAAGCTGACTCTCTCTTCCTTATCTCTTTAACTCACTCTCTCTATTTGCATGATATAATTGCTTTCCATTCTATTGCAATCTTCTATTATGCAAATTGCTAATTATGTTGGATATTGTTATTTGCTTGGATTGCTATACTTAGTTTTTATTCCGCATTATTTGCCATCAACCTATAGCCATCACCTATTCACCCCCCCTCTAGGTGATTTACAAGATATTCTTTGATATTCTCAAAGGCCTTTTGGCAAGCGTCATTCCAGATGAAAGAACTGCCTTTCTTCATTAACCATGTAAATGGTTGGCAGCGACCCGACAGATTTACAATAAACCTTTGGATGTAGGCAAGTCTGCCCTGCAAGCCTCTGAGCTTCTTGAGGTTTTTTGGAGATGCATATCTTGGATCGCCTTAATCTTGTCGGGCTCAAGATGAATTCCCTTGGATGTAACAATGAATCCCAGAAATTTACCCTTGATACTCCCAAGAAAGATTTGGTCCGGTTTCATCTTCGATGGTGAGCCCGCATGAGATTGAATATCATTCTCAAGTGACATTTAACTGCAATATCATCAACGTAACACTCCACCGTCTTTCATAGGTAATCGCAGAAGATTGTGCTCATCGCATGTTGGTAGGCTGCACCTGCATTCTTCCAGCCGAATGGCATCGCTGTGTAGCAAAACACCCCAAAGGTGTTTGAAATGACGTGTGCTTTTCGTCATCCGGGTACATTTTGATTTGATTATACCCTGAGAAGCCATCCATAAAAGACATCTTTTTGAAACAACATGTATTGTCAATCATAACATTCGTGATGGATAATGAAAATTCGTCTTTAGGACAGGCCTCATTAAGATTGCGAAAGTTAATACAGACCCAAATTTTTCGTTCTTTTTAAGAACAGGCATAATATTAGCATCCCAATCTGGGTTTTGTTCCTCACGAATGAAGCCACATTCGATCAGTTTATGAACTTCAGTCTCAATTGCCTCCATGTTGTCAGGGCAAAATCGTCATTGATGCTGCTTGACTGGTTTGACATCTGGTTTGACATTGAGACTGTGCATGGCTACGTGAGGGTCAAGTCCAAGCATGTCATCATAGCTCCAAGTAAAGAAATCTATATACTCTCGTATAAGATATATAAGGTCTTGCTTCTCTCAAGTGACAAACTTTCACTTATAAAGATGAGCTTTTGGTGCGTTTAATCACCTATGTCGACTTGTATTTCCTTATCTTCAGTAGAAGGCTCACGCTGTTCGAAATGCTTCTCACACTGAAGATCAAGCGTTGAGCCCACGTATCAGTATCGAATGGCTCTATGTCTTCGTATTGTCCCACCTGACTGATTGACATCATGTTGACGAAGAGAGTTTTGAAGACACCCCTACACTCACATCAGATTCCCAGTCTGATGAGTCTAAGGAGTGTTGATGGTAGGAATTCATCAGATTCTGATTCTGATTGAGTGGATGGACTAACGTACCCAACCCCCCTGCGAGTCTGATCATAATAGTTGGCATGCTTTCCTTTCGGCATGAAAGGTTAAAGAGGGATGTGTCGTCCCTTTCCAAAGTTCAAGCCTTCATCATGATGTAAGTTGTATCTCATTTCTTTCATCATACAGTGTGCTGACCATGCATAATGAAAGAACTGAGGGGTTTCAGGTCTTTGTCTGATTCATTGGATGCAGTTATCTGTGATCGGACTCTGCCAAATACGAATCGGATTGGTCCTTTTTTGAATGAGGGACAATGAATACAGACCCTTCATTGTCCTCTATGTGCATACATGTCATTTCCAAATTCGGAAGAGACATATGCGAGGGACTAATGTTGATAGATTTAAATACATTCTCTAGACACAAGAAATAATCAAAAGCAACATCTTCATTAAGGACCCACTCGCCTTCATTTTCGGCAGGGTTATTCTGATTCTGAATTCGCCTCGTTACCACTTTCGACATTATCTGGCAACGATTCTTTTGCCCCTTTACTGCTCTCTTTATAGAGTAGAGAGTCAATGATGTAGTTCTCCACTCCTTTGAATGGTTGTATCTCAGCGAATACTATTCAGACTACAGCATCGTCACCTACATACTTGAAGCGTTGGTATAATGTGGCGGGACGATCCAGTTGTCATGGATCCACGGTCGCCTGAGAAAGAGATTGTAAGACGTGTCTGCGTCAATGACATAGTATATCGCTTCTGACTTTAAGTTTTCAATTTTTTATCGGAGACGGATCTTGCCAAGAGGATGACTACTCCTGGCGTTGAAGCCATAAATAGTCATGGTAGTGGTCGACAGCCTGCTCAGAGGGATGCCGAGGAAGTAGAGAAGTCTCTTCGGGATGATGCTCAGAGCAGACCCCGGGTCGACTTGAATCCTTTCAATGCATGTAGAGCTAATAACCCAGTATAGTACAAAAGTATACCATACTTATTATCTTTGAGAAGCATTTCCTCTTGAGTGAGGTATTAGATGGCACCTGTTGCTGCACCAAATGACATTGGGGCATACAGTCCCATCGTCGTTGGTAGGGATTGCAGTACTTGTGCCAGAAAGAATTCTGAATCAGCAAGTGCATCCCTAAGCGCCTCTCTTGTCTCCTCTGAGAGACAAATTAGCTCATGCAAAGTGATATGAGCTAGAATATTGGCGAGTTATGCTAATATGTCAAAGCGAAAAAGGGGCGTTGAGCCCCTGAAAAAGGTTCTTCTTCAAGGATATGTCGAATTAGACTTCCTTTTGCTTCTCTTTGTTCTATTGCTGGGATGATGGCAAGGCCTGAACTAGTGCAGTTATTCCCGACGTTGTTGACTGCTGTGTCACGTCGGGGATCTAATCGTACTATTGTAAGTACTATTTTCCATATTGGGTGCCTACAGTCTGAGAGGTAGCAGGTTGTGCTCCTAAGGAAAGCTTCTATTCTTTTGAGTCACTGAGAGAAGCTATTATCACGGCGTCATCATCTGCTGCAAGAGAGACGATATTACATGACTTGCCCTTGAGCTTGGGCTTACTAGTTCCCATTGCTCATCCTTGATGATATCTGAATGGACCCACATGATCTCTCCAGACTTGATCGCCATTGGAATAAGGACCTTAGCCTCTTGCTTTTCTACCATTGATTAATGATATCTAGTCGGGCTTTGGGGATAGGGGCTAACCTATCCTGAACAGTCATTGTCGGGAAGGTCCCAAAATTGAGAGTCACCATGTTGGCAGTGATTTTCTTTTATTCTGATTTGAGAGTTAGAACTCCAGTGTCTACTAATGCTTGAATCTTGTCCTTGGGGATAAAGTATCTACTTGTAGGATGGTGTACCATCCGATGAAAGAGGCAGTAGTTAGGGTCATTAGTGCGTCCAACTTCGTCGGGGCGCCAAACTTCGAGTAACTTGAGCCTATTACCCTTGTGGCCCTGGTGAAAAATTGTCACCACTTGTTCAGAGTATACCTTCAGTGAGAATTTGGATTCCTGCTTGTCACTAGCATTGCCCCTTTCCTGCTTTGATGGAGCTTCCTCAGACAACTCGACTGCCATGGCTTCTTTCCCTTTGGATTGGAAGATTGAGCGGCATCACGCCCCCTTGTTGTTGACTCCCACTTGTTCTTGGGCACTGAGGGTTCAAATTTTTTAGCCAATTTCTCGGCTATCTCGATTTCTCAACAAGCTCTTTTCACATATGAGCTTTGACAGCACCCATACGAACTTCCACCCTATCGTGAAAGTTGTGCCTGGATATTTAAAGTAACATGGGTAAAGGCATACCTGCGGGACACATGAGAGAGAGAGATTGCGGACCTCTCAATGTATTCTCGCATGAATTCTCCTCCTTTCTGGACCGTCGAGAGGAGTTTGTCCATGGTCACCTTAATACGATCCTCATAGAATTGAGAGAGGAACCGAGTTTCCAGGTTAACCCAAGAATTGATGGAGTTCACAGGGAGACTCTTAAACCAGTCAAAGGCTACCCCTTGAGAGTGCTGATGAACAGTCAAGTCATGATGGCATCATTGTTTATTACATTATCAGTTTGAGACTGAAAGTAATAGATGTCCTTGTTGGGCGAGTTCTTGCCATCATATGTGTGCAACGTAAGTGGCTTGAACTTTGGCAGGTATGGAACCAAATCTCATTTTAACGGGAAAAGACGAGTCATCCCTTCTTTATTCAGTTCATCCCTCTGAGCTAGGGATACAATCTGAACCTGGATGCCTTTGATCATGTCGGCATCGACAGAAGAGCCCTTCTTTGACTGTGCAAACTTGGGAGGTTCATTGTCGAGATTCTCCTGTTCCTCACCGGTAGTGTTGTTATTGTTTTGATTTTTCAGGAGTTGTGTCAGCATGCACTGGATATTGTCCAAGGCTTCTTGCTGGGCTTTGGAAGTCAATTCTATTCTTGGGCCGCCATATGGTAGGAGAGGTCATCATCAGAGTTATTGTCAGCCGTATTAACCGATGCGAACCCCGTCTAGACAGAGCCGACTAGACAGAGCTGATAGTTAAGAGTAAAACTAACCATTGGCTTCTTCTTCTTCGTCTGACCATTGGAAGAGGCTTCTCAACGGTTCCGGCGATATTGCCCCTGCGAAAGCGGAGGGTTGTATATAATTATACGCTATTACTACCCTGGATCGAGTGCCTCGGAAGGCGCCTTCTGGTTCAACCAAGACCTGACTTAAGCTGGGGCTATAGTCAGAATCTGGAGAACCAAAGAGAGACTGCGAACCCCCTGTCTTCCTCTTCAGGATCGCATCAGATCCCTTCCTCTGCCTATCATGTTGACAGAAGTTGTAGTGAGGTGAGGCATCTTAGCTTTTCTCTTCTTCTGAGACTTGGGTTTCTTATAATTTGGGGTCAACAATCAATCGCACACCATCGGTTGACTTGGAGGAAGTGTCGTGGGATTGGTTCCATGTGATAATGGATGGACCGTCTCAAGTTGACATCCTACTTGTCTGCAATGAGATGAGGAGGTGCCCACTAGTTTTTCTGAGTGAAGCTTCTGCTTGTTGCTCAAATAATCTCTTAAGTCTATTTCATTGGAAGGAATAGGGCACAGATGGCCTTGAATTGAAGACCAGAGAGTTTTAGGAGTACCTTTTCAATTAACCCCTTTAGCAAATTTTTGCTTTTTAGCCTTTAAGAGGGCTGGTTTTTTTGCTCCTGAAGTAACGCTAGATTCTCCAGAAGTTGGTGCCTTTGCTCTGGACAGAGCAAGGCAAGCTTCGCCAGAAATTGATGCCTTTGTTTTGTACAGAACAGGGCTAGCTTCACCAGAAGCGTTAGCCTTAACTTCACACGAAGTTGGCTTTACATTCCCAGATGCGTCCTTAAACCTTATAAAAGGCTTTGAATTTAGTACCACCACGAGCACTTGCTTCGCCAGAAGTTGTGTTAGTGCCACAGAGGGCACTGATCTCATCAGCAGCTTTGGCCTTAGAGGCCTCAGGTTTAATAGGGATAGCTTTGCATGAAGCTAGCTTAGCCTTGAAGGCTGTGAACTTTGAACTTAGTGCCACAGAGGGCACTTACTTCACCAGAAGGTTTAGCACTTGGCAGTGCTGTAACCTTGCCAAAGGCTGGAGACTTAGCATTGTAAAATGCTTTAGCCTAGCCAGAGGCTTGAGACTTAACATTGTAAAATGCTTTAGCCTCACCAGAGGCTTGAGACTTAGCATTAAAAAATGCTTTAGTCTCGCCCACTACTGAAAGTACAGAGAGAGGGTAGACCCTTTTATCTTCACAGGATACAGATTTAGTGTTGGATACCCTTGCCTCCCCAGAGGCAACAACAGACTGTAACACAGTCTTGCTAACCTTGCCAGAGGTGGTGTCAGGTTCGCGCTGAGTGTGCCTAGCCTCACCAGATGATGGTTTAGACTCGTACTGAGTCTGGTTAGCCTCGAAGGAGACTGATTTGAGGGACATAGCCAAGCGTGCTTTGGCTGAAGTAACTTTTCTGTGCTTGCGCACAGAAAGAGGGCTATTGTCTCCCTGAGAGAGGGTCTCATCGAACTTCTCCTGGTCAAAACTGATGACCAATGTCTCCGTGGTAGCCACCAAAGCTTGATCATCGCGTTGCAACACAATCTTCTCGTTGGTGGAGAAGAACTTTCCCATCGGAGTCGCCATCTTGTTTTTCATTGAAAAATCGAAAGGGAAAACTTACAAAATTTTGAAGAGAAATTACAAGTAATAAAGAAAAAATTACAAGTATCTCTTCTTTGAGATTTCTGGGGAAGTATGCTTGTAGAAATTTGGTCGGCGCGTGACCACTTTGTTCCGTTGACTGCACGAAAAATCAAAGCCGGATCCGCCACCTGGGAATTCCTTCCTGCCTTGTTCGAGAATTCCCTTGCACGTGGAGAAGCTTGGTGAAGTTCAGATGAACTAGGGTGGCCGAACCATGATTTAGTCCAAAGAACTATGGAAAAAGGGTGCCGCTCTGGAAGCTTTATGCTCAAGAACTTACGTTCTTGTTATGAAGAAGGAGATCTTCTCTGTTTTCTCTCTCTTACTCTCTTTGGCTGAAGAGTCCCCCTCCTTTAGCCTGCAATTGGCTATTTATAGACCAATTAAGGGATAGTAAATCCCTAAAAATCAGCTAACAGTTGTAAATAAAGATGTTCAATCTTCAGATGAAGATAGAATAGCCGTAGGCGAAGCAATTCAGCTTCTGACGAAGCTAATTCAGCCTATGGGGAGGCTAATTTAGCCTGTGGTGAAGCTAGTCTGCCAGGCTGTTAACAGTCTAAGGAGCTTATCTCCTTGATTATCTCTTTTAACTAAGAGATTTGAATCCCCAAATTTAATTATCTCTTTTAATAAAGATAAGGGATTTGAATCCCTTGATTATCTCCACTAAATCAGTAGGATGACTAATCAAGGGGAATATTCCCTTTTAAATCCGTTCAAGGAATTGGAAAGGTCAAATGACCTGGAGCTTCACTTTTTGGTAAAGATAAGACTTTAGGGTAGATAAGGAGCTTACAGTGAAGCTATCGCTCAGCTCTTCACAGAGCTATTTACTAGCTTACGATGAGGCTATAGTTCAGCTCTTTACAGAGCTAGCCCACAGCCCATGGTGAGGTTATGCCTTTGTTTGGCATCATTAGTCTTTTCGAGAAGGCTATAACTTCTGGCGAAGCTATGACTTAGCTCAATAGGGCTAAGTAAAGCTTCATGCGAAGCTAGAGAATGTAGCCAGTTGACTCAGCAATACAAAGCTAGAGTTTAACTGTGTTGTGCTTGCTAATGGATTGGTCATCAGCCTGTTTTATGGCTTGTCTTTTTAAAGTGTCGACAAGTCAGACATTATTCAGACCAACCGCAAAGCTGTTTGGGAGTTTTTCTTTTATAACTATCAACACTCAATGCACAAACTTCATGTTTCTGTTGTATATAAACGGTCGACCGATCGGTCGACCGGCCAGTGTCAAGACACTGTCCAGGCCTGGCGGTCGACCGCCCAAGCTCCAAAAACAGAACTTAAAACCATATTTGAGTTTAAACCAATTTTTAGATAAATTCTATAAGTATAAGATATGTTTTGTCAACACTTGGGTAGTAAAATACATGTATATGGCTGGTTTAAATATTATGGAAAAATATGGAGCATATATCAATAAACAACTTAAGAATAAAAACTAAAAACACAAAAACAAAATTTTATATTTGAAATTTGTAAATGTGTGTGTAGTTCTTTCTTGAGCATCAATTCAACACCAAAACTTACACATACTAAGATCTTAAAAGGAGTTATATAAGCTTCAAGTCTTCATCAAAGAGGGCTTCTCCAAAATCCTCCTTTTGATCATCCGAGCTAGAATCCTTTCCTTGACTCAGCTTGATCTTCAAACTTTCCTTAATAAGCATCTTCCAAACTCTAAATTCCTGTAAGCTTATTAAACATTAGAACTTGATTAGTACCTTATAACTACAATCTTTTGTAATCATCAAAATGAAGCCGGGAGTGTACCCTTGGGCCAACAGGCTCTCATGAAAGATGAAAGTACTTCTGACGGTCACTCCGACAGATGTTAGGAGGACCGACCATGTGCACGAAATGTATTTATTAAAATCAAGCTACAACTAGAAGAAGATGTAATGCAGGAAAGCAAGTAAAGATTAGAAGAAAAAAAAAAGGAGGAGCCCTTGATTATAGAATCTCACCTCTCTCCTGACTCTTTTCTAGATCTAAACTAAAGCAAGAAAATAGAAAGAAAATACAAGAAAAATCCTAGACTAAAATCATAAGAGAATCCTTCAGCCTATGGTCTCTCATCTCAGTGCCCCTGGTGCTGTATTTATAAGCAGAGAAACTTTGGCTCCAAGAAACGAAGCCACGTGTCTAGGATCGAGGCCAATGGCCATGATCAAGCTGTGTTTACATGGAAAGATTAGGATCATTGGCTCTGATCTTTTTGCCACGTATTCCCCAGCTGGGAGAAGCTTCTAGGTATCTAAATTTCTCTGAATTTCTTTCTAAATATCCAGCAGATTGGGCTCTTAATTTGAGCTTCTATTTTGCTCTTCTAGAAGTGACTTGGACATCAAGCAATTTATAAAAAATTCCTATAAATAGGAATTTGCAACCATTATCTCCATTTTTCCCTTCTCCTATTGAATCCTGCATACATGAGACAAGAGGCAATTAATGAAAAACACCTAGACGGGGGGAATAGGTGTTAATGCTAATCTAATGATCTTTTTAAACAATATGTATGTATGATGCAAACGGTCACTCAAAACAAGAAATTGAAGCCTAATTCCCCGTGAAGGGCTCTAGAATTTCTCCTCTTTGATTCCTCTAGATTATCAGTTGAGGCGCGTAATTGCTTTCTTTTTGAAATGAGTAAAGACCGAAAAAGCAAATAAATGGAATGAGTGCAATAATGAAGTGCAAGAAGGAGGTATCACAAGATAGAAATTTAAAGCAATGAAAAGCAATAAGGAAACCAATCGCAAACATAAGTAATTTGTTTCGAGGTTCGAGCCACTGCTCTACGTCCCCGCCTCCACCACCGTGAAGGATTTCCACTAAATCCGTAAAGGAAATTTCCACACCGGAACCTTTACACCCAGGGGATTACAATTGGTCTACACAAGACCAGAGTACCCAACTCCAACCAATCCAACCTCTACACAAGAGGGATCTCAACACAAAGAATTACAAGTCACTAGGTGATCAAAAGATCACAAAACTTCTCTCTTACAACTTCTTATAGAGTGGAGATAATTTTTGGCTCAAGAAGTGAAGAGAGAAAATTTCAGCTGTAAAGAAGTAAAAAGAGTTTAGAAAACAACTGAAAACTTTAACCAAAGAAAGCACTTTAGAGAATGAAAGCTTGAAAAACTTTTCTTTTCTTTTGAAACTTAAAAACAATAGGGATTTTTCTTGTCTTCAGCAAGGGACCAATGACATCTATTTATAGAGATTTGCTAAAAGCATTTCATCATTTAAGCTAGGTCAATAGGTCAGATTATAGCCACAAGAAAATCATAGATAGCTGAAAGATATATCAAAATACATCCAGGAAACAGATTCTAAGAAAATAGTCGTTAGGGGCTGTTGGCGGCAGTCGGTCGACCGGCCGGTCAACCGGCAGTCTTCATGGGAAAAGAGCCGTTGGACTCGGTCGACCGGTGGATAAATCAGAAGAGATATTTGATCTGTCAGTCGACTGGCCCGGTCGACCGACAAAACCCGAGAGCAAGGGTCAGTCAGTCGGTCGACCGGTCCGGTCGACCGGCAGATGTGCACAGACGTGCACGCCAAGGCCACAAGGCCTGGTCGACCGGTCTGGTCGACCGATCTGGCTTGAAATAGATCCGTTCGACCGCCCAATCTACCGTTAGGCCTGAAACAGTTTTATTTTGGAAATATTTTTGAACTTTGAAGAATTTTGGAAATATATTTAAATGGTCTGAGATTTGAGAAACATGCTATAGGAGTTGAAATACATGTTTTACACTAGATATAAAAATATAAAATATTTTGAGACATGTATATCAATCAAGACATGCTCCTAATCCAACTAACCAAAACAAAACCCGTATTTTGAAAAGTGAAAATGTGTGTGCGTGTTTTCTTGAGCCAACTTACCATAACCTTACTCCTTAACATGCTAATTCTTACAACGGTTCTAGGTGACTACAAGATCTTCAATTTTGGGCTTCTCCATATGCATTGTTGAATTGCTTGAATCCTTGATCCCGAATTGAGTCAACTTGAGTCAAAAATACCTTCCTTTAGGGAAGAAAACATCTTGAATCCTTAGAATCCTGAAACATACTTAAACACTAAAATGTGATTAGTACAAATAACTATATATGTTTTGCAATCATCAAAACTCCAAAACTGGGTGATTGTAACCTTGGGCCAACAATCCCCCCTTTTTGATGTTGACAAAACATATGAGTTATTTAACAAAAAAATGGGAAAGGAGCTTGGAGGCTCTCCCTTAAATCATGCTATATATATATATATATATATATATGAATGGCTATATACATGAATGAAAGAATTAATAACTCAAAACTCAAAATACATAACTCAAAACAATAACTCAAAACACAAAACGCATAACTCAAAAACATATAACTCAAAATAATAAACTAACTTAAACTAACTTTTTCTCCCCCTTTTGTCATACATCAAAAAGGGTAAACATTGTTAAAAAAAAAATTTCATGAATCCATAACACAAACATTCAATTCACCACAAATAAAAGAAAATCTAGTATAGTCTAGTGGTTTTGTAAAAATATTGGCAAGTTGAAAATCGGTAGAAACATAATCAATTTCAATATCACCTTTTTCATAATGATCTCTAAGAAAGTGATATCTAATGTCAATGTGCTTAGTCTTACTATGTTGATTTTGCATTTTTAGTCATATGAATAGTACTTGTATTATCACAAAATATTTTAATATGGTCATAATGCAAATCATAGTCAAGGAGAGTATGTTTCATCCAAAGGACTTATGCACAACAAGCCCCCGCTGCAACATACTCTGCCTCGGCAGTTGAGAGGGCTACCGAATTTTGTTTCTTGGAAGACCATGAAACAAGACAATTACCGAGAAATTGACATGTTCCACTTGTACTCTTCCTATCCACTCTACAACCTACATAGTCGGCATCCGAAAAACTCGTCATTGAAAATTGTCCGGTCTTCGGATACCACAAACCCATTTCAATTGTGCCATTAAGGTATCTAATAATGTGTTTTACCACAATCAAATGGGACTCTTTAGGACACGATTGAAATCGAGCACAAAGACATACACAAAACATAATGTCCGGCCTACTAGCCGTTAAATACAACAAACTACCAATCATGCTACGATAGAGTTTAGTGTCTACATTTATACTTGTTCATCCTTGTCAAGCTTTGTGGTGGTAGCCATGGAGTTTTGCTTGTCTTAGCCCCTTCAAGCCCAAATTTCTTGATAAGTTCCTTCGTGTACTTGGCTTGATTGATGAAAATCCCATCCTTCCTTTGCTTGATTTGGAGACCAAGGAAGTAGTTAAGCTCGCACATCATAGACATCTCAAATTCCTCCTTCATGCATGATTCCAAAGCTTTGCAAAGATTTTCATTAGTAGAACCAAATATGATATCATCAACATATATTTGAACTATAAGATATCATTTTCAACATGTTTGGTAAACAAAGTAGTGTCTATTTTTCCTTTAGTAAAATCATTTAAAATAAGAAATGAAGAAAGTCTTTCATACCAAGCCCTAGGGGCTTGTTTTAAACCATAAAGAGCTTTGTCTAGTTTGAAAACAAAATCCAGATGTGTAGGATCAACAAACCCGGGGGTTGTTCAACATACACCTCCTCTTCAATAAATCCATTTAAGAAAGCACTTTTTACATCCATTTGAAAAAGTTTAAAAATCTTTATATGAAGCAAATGCAAGTGTCATCCGTATGGCTTCAAGCCATGCTACGGGTGCAAAAGTTTCCTCAAAATCGATACCTTGGACTTGAGTGTAACCTTAGGCCACTAACCTAGCTTTATTCCTAACAACATTACCTGACTCATCCAACTTATTCCTAAAAATTCATTTAGTACAAATTGTTGGTCTATCATGGGGCCTAGGAACAAAATGCCAAACTTGGTTGCGCTCAAATTGATTGAGCTCCTCTTGCGTGGCAAGCAACCAATATGAGTCGCCCTCGGCTTCGAGGATGTTCTTTGGTTCAAAATGAGAAATAAATGCATAGTGCCCACAATGATCATGAAGTTTAGAACGAGTAGTTACCCCTTTTGATACTTCACCTATAATAAGATCCTTGGGATGATGTGGAGTGAATCTCCAATCTTTTGGAAGTGGTTGAGTTGTCTCCACTTCAACTTCTTGAACTTCATTTTCCTCATCAACCTTTGGCTTGTCTTCAAGAGTAGGTGAGTCCTTCAAAGTAATTCTCTCCATGTCTTCATTTAGGGAACTATTTCTACAACATTCTCAACAAATACATTAGATTCCTCAAACTTTACATGTATAGATTCTTCAATAGTCAAAGATGATTTACTGAAGACTCTATAAGCTTTACTAGTGTTAGAGTAACCAACAAAAATTGCTTCATATGATTTTGCATCAAATTTACCTAAATTATCTTTAGTTTTCAAAACAAAACATTTACATCCAAAAACTTTAAAGTATGAAACATTTGGTTTTCTTGAAAAATAAATCTCAAAAGATGTTTTAGAAGTGTTTTTGCATAGGAAAACTCTATTTGATATGTAGCAAGATGTGTTTACGGCCTCGGCCCATAGGTATTGAGGGAGACCATACTCATTTATCATTGTCCTAGCCATCTCTTGTAATGTACGATTTTTCCTCTCAACGACTCTATTTTGTTGTGGAGTTCTAGGACAAGATAGTTCATGCTTAATTCTATGTTCTTCACAAAAAGTGGTAAAGGGTTGGTTATTGAATTCACCACCTCTATCACTCCTTATTCTTAAATAGAAGAATCTTTTTCCTTTTCAGTTCTTTTCTTAAAGGCTTGAAAATGTGAAAAGGCTTGATTTTTATGTTCTAAAAAGAAAACCCAAGTAAAACGAGAGAAATCATCAACTAAAACAAAAGCAAAACAATTCCCACTTAGACTTTTGATTTTTGTAGGACCAAACAAATCCATATGGATCAACTCTAAGGGTCATGATGTCATGATATCCTTGATGGATTTGAAAGAGGACTTGGTTTGTTTCCCAAGTTGGCACGCATCACAAATGCGGTCCTTTTCAAATTTCAAGCAAGGAATACCTTTCACCATTTCCTTATTGTTTAATCTAGATAGATGGTCAAAAGAAATGTGGCCTAATCTCCTATGTCACAACCAAGAGTCATCATTGAAGGCGTTCAAACAAGTAGCATTGCAAAGTATATTAGACATATCAATCATGTATACATTGTTTTCACGAAAACCGGAAATATACATGCATTAGTTTGTCTATCAATAACACTACAAGCTAAGTCATCAAAAACTACATTAAAACCTTTATCACAAAGTTGACTAACACTCAAGAGATTATGCTTGAGGCCATCAACTAAAGCAACATTTTCTATTAAAGGAGATGTACCAAATTTAATGTTACCAATACCAATGATTTTTCCTTTGGCGTCATCTCCGAAGGTGACGGTGCCACCTTCATGGTATCTTGATAGGGTTGCGAAGTTGTTGATATCCCAAGTCATGTGCCTTAAGCAACCACTATCAAGATACCACCGCTCCTTACGTCGTTGGGCTTTGGAGTGTACCTATATCATTTAACAAATTTGTTAACTTTGGTACCCAAACTTTCTTGGGTCCTTGAATGTTAGTATTCCGAACCCAAACATAATTATGCGATGCATTTATCCTATCATAGCAAAATTTAACCAAATGACCCTTACGGCAACAATATGTGCATGCAAAAACTTTACCATACATAAATGCATGGTAAGTGTGTGGAGTATGGACATGTTTAGGGTGTTTAGCATGATGTAAAGGTTGTGATTTATGAACATGAGTGTGAGTAGCATGTGATTGTATCTTTGGGACATGTTTCTTAGGAAACATAGCCTCTAGTCTAGTTTTATCAAATTCACATTTCTTTAAAACTACTCCTAATGAATCAATTTTCTTCTTTAGCATGGAAATCTCATTTTCATCAATTTGTGGAAATTTACCTTTACAAGAAATTTTATAGTCATCAAAATCCTTTTGAGTAGAAGTGAGTGTTGAAAACAATTCATCTTTTTCTTTTGTGAGAATGAAAACTTTGTGGTTAAGTGATTCATTTTCCTTTTTCATTTTTAAGTATTTCTTTTTGAGAAAATCATAGTTATGAGATAGTTCTTCAAAAGCTTCTACTAGTTCATCTATAGATAGTTCACAATCTTCAATGGATGTATCGGGAGTTACCTTGCTTGTGCTTTCATTTGCCATGAAGCACATGTTGGCGGTGTCGACTTCCTCATCGGATACACTCTCCGAATCCCAAATAGCCTTTAAATCTTTCTTTTTGTATGGCTTCTTGGAGGTGGAGGGTTTGCCTTTGTTTTCCGGACATTCCGCAATAATGTGACCCGACTTCCGGCAATTGAAGCAAATGATTTTCTTCTCTTCTTTACCTTTCCATCTCCTTCTATTTTGGAATTTGTCCTTGTTGTACATTCTCCGAACGTTCTTTACAAGAAGAGAAAGATCTTCATCATCCTCTTCTTCATCATCTTCGTCGGAGTAGGTGGAAGAGCTCTTGAAGGCGATAGCTTTCTTCTTTGGAGAAGCCATCTCTTCTCTTACTTTTCTTTCCATCTCATGGGTCTTGAGATTCCCAATGAGACCGATGAGCTCCATTTCCTCCTTGTCATTGAGCTCCTTCAAAGTTGTGGCTTTGACTTCCCAAGATGGAGGGAGTGCACGGATGATCTTCCTCACTTTTTGGTCGTTGTCAATGCCGTCACCTAAAGAAGAAAGTCCATTAGTAATCTTTGTAAATTTTGTAACCATATCATCTATGGTTTCATTTTCTTGCATGGAAAACTTTTCATATTGGGAATGAAGAAGGTCAATTTTGGCCCTCTTTACTTGTGAAGTTCCCTCAAGAGTGACAAGTAAGTGAGTCCAAATCTCATATGCGGATTTGCAATGAATGACTCTAGAAATATCATCGTCATTAAGAGCTTGAAGCAAGGCATAGTGTGCCCTAACATTAGCGTCAAACTTTTTCGTGGCAATATCGGACCAAGTGTCCTCATCACCAAGGGTGCACTAAAAGGTTTGGTCACCGCCTTTGCAACCCGGCTCCCTAAGGATTGCAAAAACACAGTCATCTTAACCTTCCATATGGGAAAGTTAAGGCCATCAAACTTGGGTGGGGTCTTAATTCCTTCGGCCATTTTTACTAAGTGTATGAGGATGAAATATGAATAGAGTGATTAGCAATATAGGATCTCTCTAAGGATGTTAAGCCAAGAACTAGAGACCAATGCTCTGATACCAATTGAAAAACACCTAGAGGGGGGGTGAATAGGTGTTAATGCTAATCTAATGATCTTTTTAAACAAGTATGTATGTATGATGCAAACGGTCACTCAAAATAAGAAATTGAAGTCGAATTCCCCGTGAAGGGCTCTAGAACTTCTCCTCTCTGATTCCTCTAGATTATGAGTTGAGACGCGTAATTACTTTCTTGTTGAAATGAGTAAAGACCGAAAAAGCAAATAAATGGAATGAGTGCAATAATGAAGTGCAAGCAAGAGGTATCACAAGATAGAAATGTAAAGCAATGAAAAGCAATAAGGAAACCAATCGCAAACACAAGTAATTTGTTTCGAGGTTCGAGCCACTGCTCTACGTCCCCACCTCCACCACCGTGAAGGATTTCCACTAAATTCGCAAAGGGAATTTTCACACCGGAACCTTTACACCCAAGGGGATTACAATTGGTCTACACAAGACCGGAGTACCCAACTCCTGAAATCACCTAGAGGGGGGTGAATAGGTGATGGCTATACTAAGTGACAAATAATGCGGATTTAAAAAATATTTAACAATAACCAATAATTATAAATAGACTTGCAAGAAGATAGACAAGTAATAGAGCAAGTAAAGGAGAGAGTGAGTTTAGAGATAGGTGGACAATCGCAAACACAATGATATGTGTCGAGGTTCGAGCCACTGCTCTACGTCCCCGCCTTCAACACGATGAAGGATTTCCACTATGCTTGATCCCACCGTATCGTCAGTACAAGTTCTCACTAGAACTTCTTTGGACACACTTTTCCTCTCTGGCAGTGCCGCAACACCAACTAGGAGCTCACTAGCTCGCTTAAGGCCGATGCCTCTACAACTTCTCAATATGAAGAAAAAGGTGATCAACACTTGACCACAAACAATGGCTCACTTGCACAACCCTACAACCAAGATGAGGAAATGAAACTTTTGGGATTGTGTAGTGCGCAAAAACTAGAAGAGAAGTAGAGGAATGCTTCAAGCTAAAATGATTGGAAATTTTGGCTCAATGGAAATTTTTGCTAAAAGGCTAACTTTTGAAAACTTTTGATTTTACTTGTAAATCTTGTATATTTTTAGTTGTAGAACACTCCCTCTATTTATAGGGGATGAAAACTGGGTTACAAGGGTCAAGAGAGTCGTTGGGGAGAAACCCAACACAAAACAAGTCAGAAAAAATAGTTGTTGGAAACTGTCAGAAAAATCTGACTGCGGTCTCCGGCCCGCCAACGGTCGGAATTCCGACCGTTGGGAAACCGGTCGGCCGGGACGGTCGACCGAAGTCCAAACAGAGAGAAAGTTTTCTCTGTCGGTCGACCGGTCCGGTCGACCGAGAAAAAAAACAGAGAGCACAGCTCTCTCTCTCTCGGTCGACTGAAGTGCACACATGCACAGTGGTGCATGTCGGTCGACCGCCCGGTCGACCGACAGAGCAATTCAGCTCTGCCAGCGGTCGACCGTGCGGTCGACCGGACTCAGACCAAAAACAGATTTTCACAAGGGATTTTGAAGATGGAATTTTTTTGATAAAAATTCTTTGGATAGGTATATACAAAATAGAGTTCTAGGACTTATAAGGACCAGGGTGTGATCATAGATCAACACCAAAATAATTTGAACTATATTTTGATAAAAATCCTTTTTCTAAACAAAAACGGTTTTTTCGAAAAACTTGTTTTTCCAAAAACAATTTTTCCAAACTTTGTTTTTCCGAAACTAGGTTAGAAATTTTGTACTAAAAATTTGTTTGTAAGCATGAAGCAATACCAAATGTGTGTGTGTGATAATCCCAAAGTTATCTACCTCTATCATCTCAGTTTTGACAAAATAGACTATAAATCCTAACTAAAAATGGAAAATACAAATCTTGTTTTAGTCTTCAACTTGTTTGATCCTGGAGCTCTTCTATTGTGCTGGGCTCTGGGATCCAAATCTTCGAGGCTTCCAAATGTGTGAGCCTTGTGCTTGGAGCCGTCAATTTCCCTATGATTTTTTTACCTGAAACTCATTTAAACAAACTTGTTAAAAACATAACTATATATGGTTTGTTATCATCAAAACTTCGGGCTAATGGCCGTTGGGCCAACAATCTCCCCCTTTTTGATGATGACAAAACATATAGAGTTATTACAAATATTTTGGGTGGAGACTTCAAGTGAAGCTCCCCCTCAACACATGCATATAAAATGATCTGATAAAGAGATACATATGCATAACACAGGCATATAGATATGATATGAAAATGACACACATGCTAACCATCCATGCATACCAAAGATACAGAAATATAGAAAGTGTATGCACACATGGTTACCTCCATCCATCCAAAAATTCCTCCATCCTCCAAATTAGATGATTGGGTCAATAAAAGCATAAACATAATATACAACCAATCATATATGCCACATGGAGATAAGAAAACATAACTGCCATAATATAGAAAAACTGTGTTCATACAGATAGGAGGTTCATGCCAACCTTAAAACCATAATACATGTCCATAATAAAACATAACACCAAACCAAACACAAAAGGTGTCCAAATACATGTAGAAAAAAAAACAACCCAAATAACACATAAATAACAAAATAACTGCCCAAATATCTCTCCTCCTTTTTGACATCATCAAAAGGGGTCACTCCTCATCAGAATCAGAATCCTGTGTAGTAGATGGCGGTGGAGGAGCCGAAGGAGTCCTGGCGGGAAATGAAGGACCAGTAGTAGGAAGTGGCCTAGCACGATCAGATGGAAGAGGAACCGGCCAATCATGCTTCTGGTAGATGTCGCCGTGATATGCATCCAAATAGCGTATGGAGTCGCAGATATAGCTGAGATCATGATCCAAGCGCTGCTCCATCCGCTGATAATGAGCGGACATCTCCTCGGAAATCTGTTGGCGATGTGCAGCCATCTCAGCAGAAATCTGCTCGTGGTGCTCCCGAAGTTGAGCAAGACAGGGATCAGAGGGAGCAGAAGAGCTAGAGGAAGATCCAGGGACATGAACAACAGGGATGATAGGTTGCGGCTGAGGAGCAGGAGGACGCTCCCTAACACGCATCCTCTTGAGGAGGGTGCTGTTGATGTCAACAGACGGTTCAACCGACCGTTCAGATGAAAGATTAAAGTTTAGTTTGCTTCAAAAGATGGGTAATGATCATCCCAAAAGGCAAGTGCCGGTTTGGGACAAGGAGATGATCCGAAACCATATAACTGATGATGAGTTTGGGGATGTTAATTCTAATGCCTCGCAGAAGGCAGTAGATGATAAGTGGAACAGATCCCCTAGCATGACTATATTCTCCTGATTTTGGCAGGAGGTTATAGAAAATGATCTTGGCTTGGACTTGGGCGGTGAGAGTGTAATACTTCACCTCCTCGTTCCTAACTAGGCCGGGGTTATCATCACCATGAAGCAAAGTGGAGGCGGTCTGGGTAGACTCACCGTCAGGATAAATAAAGTCATGTAAATCAAGATTATAAATATCTTCCCCCTCACATGAGAGGTGAAGGTGATGAGCAAATTCCTGAAGAGAGATGTCAATGTCTCTGCCCAAAACTCTAGATCTAATATGATTTGATTCGAATGTGAGATTAGAGTAAAAATAATGGACTAGAGAAGGATATACGGGTTCCCTAATAGAGACAAAATATTCCAAGGAACTAGTCCTCAAAATAGAAGCTAGTTTAAAATGTTCAAAGTCATTCAACACAACGGATCTCCTAGAGTTAACATTTTTAGGGGAAATAATTATGTATCTATATGAAGCATTAGGTGAAACAAAAGGGGATGAGTGAGAGGAGGATTGAGAAGTTTTCCCTTCTCAGATCTGGTCCTTTTTAACATGGTGGAAGTATAATCAAGGTTAAGGCTAGATCTAATCAAAGGATATGAGATTAAAACAAGAAAAAATTGAAGGATCTAGATATGGAATTAAAGCAAAAGATATGGAAGATTATACCTTGAAAAACAATGGAGAAACCCAAGAAATCCTCAAGAAAAGAGTGGATCTGGAGCCTGAGACTTCGAATCCGAAATTTTTAGGAATAAATTTTGAGTTTTAGAGAGTGAGAGAGGGGTTGGATATGAGTTAGGGTTTGAGAGAGATGAGAAAGAAGAGGGTGGAGGCGGATGAAAAGAGAGAGAGAGAGTGTTTAGGGCTTTAAATAGGACCGGGTAAGAAACTGGAAACCCGTCGCCCAGTCGACCGGGCCGGTCGACCGGGGGAACCAGAGACCAAAGTCTCTTTCAGTCGGTCGACCGCCCGGTCGACCGGCTACGGGTGAATTAAAAAATTTATACCAGGCTAGGTCGGTCGACCGCTCCGGTCGACCGGGCCAATGTCAGGCCAGATCGGTCGACCGGGACGGTCGACCGGTCATGCCCAAAAAAAAAAACAATGAACAAGGCTGTTTTGAAAAATTATGTTTTTAATTTAATATCCTTTAAATCACACATGTATATTTATCTTGAGAAATCATAAAAATGCTATTGAACCACTTGATATCTTTCTTGGCATGAAAACTAACAAAAATATGTTTATTTTATTTATTATTTAATATTTATTTTTATCTACTAATAAAGAAATAAATAAGAGATATTGAAGCCGAATACCCCGTTAAGGGTTCTGAACTTCTCCTCGACATTCCTCTAGATAAGAGTTGAGGCGCGCAATTGCCATCTCTATTTAATTGCTTTCATTGGTCAAATAAATTTTTTTTGTTATTATTGTACTATTTTTAACATTAAGTTAACAAAATCTAGATATATTGACAAAGATCATATGGCAAGGAAACATGAATATATTCTCAATCATGGCAAAGGTACAAACAAAATAGAAATGCAAGTTCACATATGGCATAATATCACAAAATGTAACTAGCAATCCTATGTATATATAAAAAGAAATCTTTATGTGGAGAAGTTACCAAACTATAGGTTTTCTCCAAAATGGGTGCCTCTATGATAGTGATGCAAGCGACGATGTGTTCATTGAGCGTTGATGCATCCACCACCCGGGCACCATCTCCCCCTAAGTCTTGGAGGAGGACGACCCACCTGCATTAATTAAGTTTGGTGTGTCTTTTGGTACCCAATCTTTTTGGTCCTTTAGGGTTAGTGTTATCTCGAACCCAAACATTCTTATTTGATAAATTTAGCTTAGCATAGCAAAACTTTTTTAAATGGCCTTTGCGGCCACAATGAGCACAAATATAAATCCTACCATACATAAAAGCATGTTTATGTGAGTGTGCATGTTTGTGTGTCTTTGAGGCATGATGATGATGAGTGTGTTTCCCTTGGGATATTCCTTTAGGAAACCTAGATGCAAGTTTAGTCATGTCAAAAGCATATTTCTTTAACGTTGTATCCAAAACTTCAACACGTTTTGGATCTCTAAAAATTCGTTTTTATTACAAGTTGAAATAGGGCTTTTTCCTTTACAAGATGTTTTATATTTTTCAAAATCCTTTTTCATCTTTTCAAAAGAATTTGCTAATTCATTTTTCTCTTGTAAAACAAGTTCAAATTTACTTTTTAATGAATCATTTTCCTTTTTCAATTTTTATTTTGAGCTTGTGAAATTTCATACCTACTTTGTAACTCTTCAAAAAAATGTGCAAGTTCCTCCATAGTTAAGTCATCATCATCTAGAGAGTTTTTTAGACATACCTTGGTAGCATCCTCGCCATGTGCCATGAAGCACATATGAGCGGCGTCGATCTCCTCTTCGGATTTCGCCTCCGAGTCATCCCACGTAGCCACCATCGCCTTTTTCTTCTTTTGCCCATTCTTGGAGGTAGTAGCATGTAGAGAGGGGCAATCGGCAATTAGGTGTCCCGTCTTCTTGCAATGAAAACACAGACCCGGTTCCTCTCTTTTCCTTTCGAATCTTCCTTGAGGTTTCCCTCTTCGGAAGTTGCTTTGTCTACCCTTTTTGTAGAACATTTTGCCCACCTTCCTTATAAGCATGGCAAAGTCTTCATCGTAGTCTTCCGATGAATCCTCTTCATCATGGGTGGATGGAACGGCTTTGAAAGCAAGGGCTTTCTTCTTTGGTGCCTCCCTTTCTTCTCTAACCTTCATCTCCATCTCATGGGTTTTGAGATTGCCGATGAAGCTGGAGAAGTCCATATCCTTCTTATCATTTAGCTCCTTGAGGGTGGTTTCCTTGACTTCCCAAGACTTGGGAAGAGCTCTAATGACCTTCCGGATCTTTTGGTCATTATCGATGGTGTCACCTAAAGAAGATAGTGCATTAGTGATCTTGGTAAAACGGGTGAGCATATCATCTATGCAATCATTTTCAAGCATATAAAAATTCTCATATTGAGAACGGAGCAAGTCAATTTTAGATCTCTTGACTTGAGACGTTCCCTCATGAGTAACAATTAGAACATTCCAAACTTCAAAAGCAGATATACAGTTAATGATGCGTGAAAGATCATCTTCATTTAAAGCTTGGGTGAGTGCATATTGGCTCTAGCATTGGCTTCATAGTCCTTAGTGGTGTCTTCGGACTATGTTTTCTCATCAGTGAGAGGTTCAATAAATTCTTTGGTATTGGATCTAGCAACTCTAACTCCTAGGGATTTTAGGAAAAGGTTCATTTTGACCTTCCAAATTGGAAAGTTCAATCCATCAAATTTAGGTGGGGACTTGATGCTAGAAAAGTCAACTGATGCCATGAATACAAGTATAATGCACAACAAATAAAAATGCAACAAATAGATATAGCCAAAAGTGAGGATCTCCCTAAGGTGATTAAACCAAATGCTAGGGTTAGGCTCTGATACCAATTGAAATCACCTAGAGGGGGGTGAATAGGTGATGGCTATACTAAGTAACAAATAATGCGGATTTAAAAACTATTTAACAATAACCAACAATTATAAATAGACTTGCAAGAATATAGACAAGTAATAGAGCAAGTAAAGGAGAGAGTGAGTTTAGAGATAGGTGGACAATCACAAACACAATGATCTGTTTCGAGGTTCGAGTCACTGCTCTACGTCCCCGCCTTCAACACGATGAAGGATTTCCACTATGCTTGATCCCACCGGATCGTCAGTACAAGTTCTCACTAGAACTTCTTTGGACACACTTATGCTCTCTAGCGGTGCCGCAACACCAACTAGGAGCTCACTAGCTCGCTTGAGGCCAATACCTCTACAACTTCTCAATATGAAGAAAAAGGTGATCAACACTTGACCACAAACAATGGCTCACTTGCACAACCCTGCAACCAAGATGAGGAAATGAAACTTTTGGGATTGTGTAGTGCACAAAAACTAGAAGAGAAGTAGAGGAATGCTTCAAGCTAAAATGATTGGAAATTTTGGCTCAATGGAAAATTTTGCTAAAAGGCTAACTTTGAAAACTTTTGATTTTACTTGTAAATCTTGTATATTATTAGTTGTAGAACACTCCCTCTATTTATAGGGGATGAAACTGGGTTACAAGGGTCAAGAGAGCCGTTGGGGAGAAACCCAACACAAAACAAGTCATAAAAAATAGCTGTTGGAAACTGTCAGAAAAATCTGACTGCTGTCGGTCGACCGGGCCGGTCGACCGCCAACGGTCGGATTTCCGACCGCTGGGAAACCGGTCGGCCGAGACGGTCGACCGAAGTCCAAACAGAGAGAAAGTTTTCTCTGTCGGTCGACCGGTCCGGTCAACCGAGAAAAAAAACAGAGAGCACAGCTCTCTCTCGGTCGACCGGTCGGTCGACCGAAGTGCACACATGCACAGTGGTGCATGTCGGTCGACCGCCCGGTCGACCGACAGAGCAATTCAGCTCTGCCAGCGGTCGACCGTGCGGTCGACCGGACTCAGACCAAAAACAGATTTTCACAAGGGATTTTGAAGATGGAATTTTTTTGATAAAAATTCTTTTGATAGGTATATACAAAATAGAGTTCTAGGACTTATAAGGACCAGGGTGTGATCATAGATCAACACCGAAATAATTTGAACCATATTTTGATAAAAATTCTTTTTCTAAACAAAAACGGTTTTTCCAAAAACTTGTTTTTCCAAAATCGATTTTTCCAAACTTTGTTTTTCCGAAACTAGGTTAGAAATTTTGTACTAAAAATTTGTTTGTAAGCATGAAGCAATACCAAATGTGTGTGTGTGTGACAATCCCAAAGTTATCTACCTCTATCATCTCAGTTTTGACAAAATAGATTATAAATCCTAACTAAAAATGGAAAATACAAATCTTGTATTAGTCTTCAACTTATTTGATCCTGGAGCTCTTCTATTGTGCTGGGCTCTGGGATCCAAATCTTCGCGGCTTCCAAATGTGTGAGTCTTGTGTTTGGAGCCGTCAATTTCCCTATGATTTTTTTTACCTGAAACTCATTTAAACAAACTTGTTAAAAATATAACTATATATGGTTTGTTATCATCAAAACTTCGGGCTAATGGCCTTTGGGCCAACAACTCCAACCAATCCAACCTCTACACAAGAGGGATCTCAACACAAGGAATTACAAGTCACTAGGTGATCAAAAGATCACAAACATCTCTTTTACAACTTCTTATAGAGTGGAGATGATTTTTGGCTCAAGAAGTGAAGTGAGAAAATTTTCAGTTGTAAAGAAGTAAACAGAGCTTGGAAAACAACTGAAAACTTTAACCAAAGAAAGCACTTAGAGAATGAAAGCTTGAAAAACTTTTCTTTTCTTTTGAAACTTAAAAACAATAGGGATTTTCTTGTCTTCAACAAGGGACCAATGACATCTATTTATAGGGATTTGCTAAAAGCATTTCATCATTTAAACTAGGTCAATAGGTCAGATTATAGCCACAAGAAAATTAGAGATAGCTGAAACATATATCAAAATCAATCCAGAAAATAGATTCCAAGAAAATAGCCGTTGGGGGCTGCTGGTGGCTGTCGGTCGACCGGCCGGCGACCGGCAGTCTTCATGGCAAAAGAGCCGTTGGAGTCGGTCGACCGGTCGGTCGAGCGGTGGGTATATCAGAAGAGATATTTGATCTATCAGTCGACTGGCCCGGTCGACCGACAAAATCCAAGAGCAAGGGTCAGTCAGTCGGTCGACCGGTCCGATCGATCGGCAGACGTGCACGCCAAGGCCACAAGGCCCGGTCGACCGGTCCGATCGACCGATCTGGCCTGAAATAGATCCGATCGACCGCCTGGTCGACCGTTAGGCCTGAAACAGTTTTATTTTGAAAATATTTTTGAACTTTGAAGAATTTTGGAAATATATTTAAATGGTTTGAGATTTGAGAAACATGCTATAGGAGTTGAAATACATATTTTACACTAGATATAAAAATATAAAATATTGTGAGACATGTATATCAATCAAGACATGCTCCTAATCCAACTAACCAAAACAAAACCCGTATTTTGAAAAGTGAAAATGTGTGTGTGTGTGTTTTCTTGAGCCAACTTACCATAACCTTACTCTTTAACATGCTAATTCTTACAACGGTTCTAGGTGATTACAAGATCTTCAATTTTGGGCTTCTCCATATGCATTTTCTAATAGCTTGAATCCTTGATCCCGATTTGAGTCAACTTAAGTCAAAAATACTTTCCTTTAGGGAAGAAAACATCTTGAATCCTTAGAACCCTGAAACATACTTAAACACTAAAATGTAATTAGTACAAATAACTATATATGTTTTGTAATCATCAAAACTCTAAAACTGGGTGATTGTAACCTTGGGCCAACAATTAATAGCAGAGTTTTATTATGAAATAGACAGGGAAATATAGAATAAAATATGCAGAATCAACAACCGATCACACCCCCATACATATATTTTGCTCGTCCTCGAGCAAAATCTAAAAATAAAAGTAAAGTTATTAGACTACTTTCACAGGTCACGTGATTGCACTGAGCATGTGCTACGGGCCTTTAAACCTCTAGGTTTTCCTAGAGGAGTTATAATCTCCTGATAGTTTTCAGTGGATTACACCCATAAAATCCAAAAAGAAAGAAAACAAAATCTTAGTATTTTTGAAAACTCATTTTGAAGGAGAAAAGAAATTTTTAAGAATTTTTGCGAAAATCTAAGTGATCGCTAAGTAATAGGTTTACCAAATTATTCATTCTTATACCCTAGTCTCTATGCAAGTGTATGTCATCATTTACAGTAAAGGAGAAAAGTGTACTTCTGAATTACTCTTTTATTTTGCCCGAGGTCATTGCATCATGTAACAATGAATGTTTCTTGGGATTTTTCAACTCAAACTCTAGTGCCGTTGAATTTATGTGCAAGTTTTTTTTTTCTTAGTCTATTAGGCTTTCTATTTTACCTCGGAAACGAGCCTCTAACTAGTGACTCCCAAACCAGAAATTCTTAGGGCACTGAGTGAGTAAACACCCCTCAGGTTAGAGTCTCAGGTAAAAAAGGCTACAAAACTAAGGTTTTTATTATTTATTCTCACTTTTAGGCGTGAATAATTATGCTTTATGAGGCACAATTATCCAGCTTACTTAGTGAATTATTATTATTTTATTTATTTTTATGACACTATGAGTTTTTATTTAGCGTCCAAAGTGTGTAAATATGTAAAATGCATATTTTACTAAGGCAAAAATCGAGACTAAATTATTTTTCCTATTTTCTCCTAAAACTCTAAAATCAAACAAATCCCATTATTTTGACTAAGCTATAAGAAATTCTAATTATGCCTCCCCTAATTCTTAATGATCATCTTATTTTCACAAAAATAGATAAAAACTCTTTTCTAAAACCAAAAAGTTTTTTTAAATTTTTTATTAAGTAAAAGATAAATAAAAGAGAAAAAGGTCCTAAAAATAAATCCTAAGGAAATAAAACAAAAGAAATCTGAAAAAAATCTAGAAAAATATATGTTACTGTATAACCCCTCCCCCATACCTATCTCATGCATTGTCCCCAATGAATGAGTGAAATGCATATGCTTGAAGTAGGTGAAAAGAAAAACATCACCCCTGACGGCGGCTCGGTCCAGCCGAAGTGCTTGGACCAACCGACCGCGATCGACGTAGACCTTCCTCTATCCTGTCCAGCCTAGTGGTCTGCTCTTCTACCCGCTTCCTAAGTTTGACTTGACCCTTAAAGATTTTCATGTCCTTCCAAATGGTAGATATGAAGGCGTTAGAATCGGTGGGTGGTGGTTGACGCCAAAACTCAGGTTCATCCTCCTCCATCTATTCCCCTAAAGAGGACTCTACTGGGACATCCTCAGGTAGGATAGTCAGTGTCTATACCGAGTGGAGACAGTTATTGTAAGCGCTAGAAATGCGGTCTAGCACCGTATACACTTGTTATATTGTGCGAATTCCTCATCTGGCAGGCAAACCCTACATATACGATTGACCAAGACGGCAATGAATACTTTAACCCACGAGTATGTTGTGAGTTCACATCAAATTATGAAACAACACTGTATTCAAGCAGACGTTATTCTGCCGGGTCATTAGACGGTGAATAATGTGCAGGACAGGTTTGTTGAATATTATCGTATGATCTACCCCTATGATGTTGCACTGGACCCAGCGTCCAACACTGTGTACATTCCTAAAGGTTGTGCTCGCACAGATGCCCCTATCCGTCTCTGTGCATCTAATACCCATCGAGGGCATGTAATCAATTAATGCAAGTGGTGCATCGTGATGAGAGTGAATCAGTAGTTGGATGACTTCCTGAATAAGGTCTACCGTGATGATTTAATCACTGCTATCCAAATGAACTACAAACTAGTTAAGATCATGATTTATTGTACATGGAGCTATGTTCACATAAAAATTCTTAACTAGATCGGGACAATAAAACACATCTACATCTGTATTATTATAAACCAGTATGTACCATTCCCTCTCCCAGATCCTATCTATGAATACATGCCCATAACAATTGTTGTTGTTGAGAATCTGATAAAAATATTTTTTAGGAAAATAGACGGTGTCATGTAGATCTTTCTAGTACAGAAACAAATGGTAATTGGTGAAAAGAATGCAAACTTCCCCCAAAACTCTTGGAGGGAAATGGATCTAAAAAGATTATCTCACGCAGTCTAGAGAGACTTAGGGAGATGGTGAGAGAAGATCTGAGATGATCGATTGAAGTTGAGTCAGAAGAGGAGATGGCAGCACAAATGCCACAAGACGGCTATGATGACGGATCCTTTACAATTCAAGCGCGGCAGAGGAGTAAATCAAGAGTATTTATTCTGGTCAGGAATCATGGTACCGTATCAGTAATTAATACCAAGTCTGGTATACAGTCAGATGTAAAATGATATTGTCCAGTCAATTCAGTAGTGTATCAGTATTAAATGTCAGTATCAGTCGTCAGTATCAGTATTTAGGTATCAAAATCATATCCAGTATCAATCATAATGCAGTATCAAGATTATCATATGTCAAATGTGTTGCACGTATCTAAAGCATCTCAGGAATATATATCACATCAAGTATTTCAAACTCCTCACAATCACAAATATGCTAAAGCAGCATTATAACTAAGCGCACAAACAAGCGGTAAAAGCAGTGCTAGAGACACAAATAGCGAACAGTGTTTAGTCACTAAAGCGCTCTGCGAAGCTACAGGAATGACTCGGCTTAAGCTACAAAGCTGAAATCCAGCAGAACTCCGCCTAGTCGAGTCTAGTGATAAAGCGCTGAGCGCTAAATACGCCTAACAGGTGAAGCCGAGAGACCATGAATGGTCTAAGCGCACCCCCTTTCGAAAAAGTGGGCATAAGAAAGACCATAAGGTCTAATAGGGCTAGAAGGCTAAGTAGGTACCTGCAACGTTAGTACACAAGCACACATATAAGCAGAGAAATAATAAACAATAGCGTTGGGCGCTAAACAGGTGATCGTAACTGATCTAAGCACATTCCCTACGGCTATCACGAAACCCAGAGGGTACAGAACACAATGTCTATTGGGTAGCTAGCCCGAGATGTGGGCATATTTGGTACCTGCAACCTGCACCAACGTTAGTCCCAAAAATATACAAAAATACTGATAAATTTTGAAAATTACAGCAACTGTCCAGAGCACTGGTACAAGGTATTTTACTGCTACAAATACAATTTTCACAAGTTCAACAATTATATAAAAATTCCTAAATATATAATTTTCACCCGTCGAAACAGGGAAACCCAAATAAAGCGAGAGTACTCGCTACAAGGGATAGTACTCGCCTATAATTACAGAATATGCCATGAATTCTAAAAACTCCAAATAATTAACACATATACGGGTTTAAATATTAATTAAATAATAAGAGGAGAGAGAAAATCAAAGAGAGGGAGAAAATTTGGCTCGGCCTGGCCTTGTTCACGGCCAGTCCGTGAGCCAAGGTTGGGCACGGCAGCACTGGTCGCGCGGCCAGGAGGTGGGGAGGCGGCGCGCGACCAGGTGAGGGTGGTAACTAGCCATTAGGGGAGAGGAGTGGAGAGGTGGTTGGGGAGGTCGAGATGAAGGTGGATATGGTGGTGGTTGTGGTGAAATGTTAAAATTGAAGAAGATGGGATAAGGAGGAGTAAAGGGTTATAATTGAGGTGGAGGAGGAGTAGATTTATGGTGGTGGTGGTTGATTTTAGGGAAATTGAAGGAATAGAAGGAATTATAGGTGATGGTGGTGTTTTAATGAAGAAATTGAAAGAAAGAAGAAGATGGTAGTTGAAATGGAGGTGAAGGAGGAGTTGGGAAAATGGGGGTGGTGTACCAGAGCTGGATGCTGGCGCAGGTGTCGTCGAAGATCGGCGGCGCCAGTAAGGTGGAGGTGGCGCCTGCCTCTAGTTGGAGAAGAAAGAGGGAGAGAGATTTGAGTGTGTGAGGTAAGTGAGTGAGATTAAGGGAAAGAGAGAAAGATTAAGGGGGATTTTTAATAAGAAAGAGAGAGAAAAGGGGGTGGCTTGCTGGGGAAGGAAAGAGAGAGTTGGTTATGGGTTGGTTGAATTAAGGAGAAGAGGGGAGAAGAAGAAAATTAAGATTTTAAACTAATTAATATTATTAAATTAAGTAAAAATTTGACTAGATCAGAACGGTTTCCAAAAATTCTGTAAAATAAAAGATATTAAATTGAGGAGTAATGTAAAATTAGATTCAAAATAATTCAGTCTGGTTGAAAGTTAAAAATCCTGGAATGTATTGCCGATGCCGGTCAACACCGGTTCAGTCGAATTTTGACTAATTTCAGAAAACCCCCAAAAATGCACAAAAATAGAAAATATAATTTTAAGGAATAATTGAAAGTAGATTCTAAAAATTTAACTCTGTTTGTAAATTAAAAATACTAGAATCAACCGGTGAAACCGATTGATACTAGTTTCAGGAGACTTTGCAAAATAATTCCAAAAATTTCAGAAAATTTTGAAAAAACCAAAATATTGAAAATAGATGTCTAAAAATGAAATAGGTCTAATCCAACTCTTAGAATGGTCAAATCAGTCATTTTGCTGAAATCAGGTCTTAGGTTCAGACCCGGACTGACTCTGAATTCACAAAATCCAGATTCGATACCAAATGCTAACAAAAGTGATGTTAAGAGAAAAATAATTACGAAGAAAATGAAAAAAATACAATCGAGAAATCGAGATACGCATCTATGTACGTATTCCAGGAACAGATTAAATTCTACCCCCTTGCAAAAAATATCATCCTCAAAATTTCGATAGGAAGGAGATGCATACAGAAAGTCAAAGATAGATGGAAAGAAGTGGGGAAACATGTGCACAGACAGTTAAAGAATGGATGGATGAAAAAAAAAGTAAAAAATGGATATACTTTACTCTCGGTTATCTTCTTTTGACACATCCTGGTTCCATAAAACTAATACCAATAAATTTGCTTGGTGCTGCAATATCTTCCATTTTAATCTCTTACAACTACTGTTTGCTTTAAATACGATAAGTCTGGTATAGGTCTAAGTTTAAATCATCGATGACATCATTTTCATCCGTAATCTATTTCCTAGCTTGGGGTAGGTGAACTATATTATGGACTCTTTCTTTAAGATGTTCTCTGATTTGCCGATTGGTATCCACCATTTGAAGATTCATATCAGATCCTTAATGTCTCCTTTTTTTCCAACTTCGGTCCAATATCATGGTGATCTATACTTCCTTTCATATAGAACTTCTATTGGGCCATATTCATACTCGCTTGATCACTGTTTAGAAGAAAACCCCACTCCATGTAAATATTTTTTCCAAAATTCTTTCCAATCAAGTACACAGGCTCTTATATATCCTCAGGCATTTGTATTATTTCTTTTTCTTGAATCTTCTAGCTGAGGATATTTTGTTGTACTGAACCTCAGACGCGTTCTTCTATCCTCTTGTAGTCTTCTTCAAAAGTGTGATAGTGATTTGGTTCCTTTCCCTTTTACAATATTTCTTGGTAATCCATGTAATTGGACTATCATCAGATACTTTTCTATTATAACTTTTGTTACTTGCCATTATAGAATGAAGTGGGCTGACTTTAGTAAACTGTAGATTACGAATCATCCAAATGAAGTGGGCTGACTTTAGTAAACTAAAGGTATTAAGGCAATGCTGTGATATAACTCATAATCTCAGGTTCCCACTCTTATTTCAGTCTTGGTAATGGTTGAAGGATTCAATTAAATTGTGATAAAATGCTAAATATGATGTTCTTTTCTTTTGTCATTACATTCTCCCAACTATGCCTCTTTAGATCATGTATCGTTAGTCTTTATGTATATACAGAATAAGTTAAATCAAAACCCCTTCTCATGCTTTTATTCCAAAGTTTAATGGACCATCTAAACATCTAGTTATTTTTATCTCAATCCAGCTTCAGCTTGTCCTCTAAACTTATGATAATCTAGAATCTCTTTTCTGGGTTTTTTACTTGCTTTCATCAATGTTGATCGGATCTGCCATATAATTAATTAAACTGATATACAAGTCTGTCGCATTAGGCTTCAATCCTCTGTCATCCTTTTCTTGCACTTCCTTATACTGGGTAAGTGCAATCATTTCACGAATTTCAAGTTTCCTACGTAATCATTCCACTTAGACCATCTAGTGCAACATTTAGTTCCCAGAGAGACTGATAAGTCTCTATCATAATCTGTCTTGAATTTAAGTTAATGCCTTTGTCTCATATTTTGTTTCCTCGAAGTCTAATTTACATCAGATTCTTTTTATCTGTAGAAGTTAACACTGATTTTTTGGGGAACAATGTCTTCCAATTCTTGAATGCTAAGATCTCAACTGCTATCTTCATCATGTGTTGGATAATTCTCTTCAGGAAGCTTTAGTTATATACTTTAAGATATCTTTGTTACCTCAATGCACATCTAAATTTTTTTTCTATATATTATTTATTCAGCTGATGTCAAAATTAGAACTGTAATCAACTTGTTCTTCAAAGTCTCCAGTTGTTCTTTATACTCTTAATGTCATAATCCAATCTCATGTCCAACTATACTTCTCTTCTGTTCTTCTACAGCTTAATCAATGGCTTAGCTCAATCATGAATTAATTCTCAATAATATCAAGCTAATCCAAATCACTCTTTATTTCCAATATAGGCTGTAGCATTATCCAGTAATCAATTTCTTGCATCTGCTTTTGCAATTCCTTCATTTGAATAACATAACCTAAGGATAAGATATTCTCTAATCAATCTTCATTTTAATTGAGCTACTTCTGTTTGAGTTTATCAAGCAGTTTTCAAATGTTCTACCTCTTCTTCCTCACACTTTACATATTCCAAAATAGCATCAATCTATACCATCATAAACTGATTTAAATAAAGTTAACAGATACAGTTCATTAATCCCATAAATCTTATTTACGTCGAATGACATCACCAGAAACTCATAATGTCCATAGTAGGTCCTAAAACTGTCTTTCAAACATCCTCTTTCTTTGTCTTCATTTATTACTATCCAGATTACAATTTACGTTCGAAATATCTCAGTTCCATGTAATCGATCAAAGTTCATCAATTCTGCGTATAAAATATTTCTTTGCCAGACTCCTATAGTATTGTGTAACCCTTTGTCACTAGTTTTCCTTTTAAATACTACAGATGTTTCCTAAGGGAAAAATACTAGATTTATTCTACCTCCTGTCTATATAGTCCGTACTAATCTTTTACTTGTTCCTTTGAGTCTGGCTAACTGGGTTGGCACTTTAGAGCTAGGGTTACTCTTGAAAATGTCACTTGTAATTTCCATAACCTTACTGAATAAGAATCTCCATAATCCCTTTAAAGAAACTTGGAAATTATTCTTAATAGTATTCTCTTGTTTTATTTAATAAATTTGCATGTTCCAGTAAACTGCAATTTTGGTTGGGAGATTTCGTTCTTTTATAATTAATCACGACATGGGGGTAGTAAGTAAAAAATCACATTTCAAATCATATCATATCTTCCCATGTCTAATCCAAACACAACAAAGCTCACTCTTTACTATATACCTTTATTAAATTTTCTTTGCAAATTCTCGTAAGGTACTTATTCCCTAAATTAAATTCCTTATGGTTATTCATCCTTGTAAGAGAAATAGCATGTAAACAGTAAAGCAACTTGACATAAAGTAGTATACAAAGATAAAACTGGCATCACAATTGGTGAACTATAACTTCATCAGTTACTGTGGTATTTCCATTATTCCTTATAAAAATCCCAATATATCTGTATTGTTCTCCACTAAAGTCATGTTAGACGGGACAAGAATTTGATGTGCTAAAACTAGTTCTAGTTTCTTATGCTCCTGACACCAAGATAATCCATGAAAACTGGAAATGAACAAGTGGACAAGGTTCAAGTTCAAGAAAAGGAATAAGAAAACTCAAGAAGGACTGACTAATTATGTGCTTGCAATTGGAATGTATACTCATGACTCGTACTAGTTGTGTTGAAGGTGGCAGAATCTAAGCTCTAATACCAACCTGTAACGCCCCACCCCAACGGGTACAAAAATGCTACTGCAACGTATATACGCAGAGTATAACACCTGTATGTAACATGATAAGCATCAACACAGTACAGTAGTCAGAGTATGAAAGTGTGGTAATAATTTACGTTTCAATATTTTAGTACAAGTACAATGTTATTCCCCAATACATGAGATGAAAATACATGAACTTGTATATCAGTTCGGCGATACAACATTCAGAATTGTCAAATGGACCGAAAACTGAAAAAGTGCACACGGACTGAAAAAAAAAATCTTCAATACCACCCAAAGAGAATAGAATAGAAAGATATGCTATAAAAACTCCACGCTTCTGTTGCACACTCTGATTAGCTCAAGAAGTCCACCATAGTTCAAACTAGGCGAGTCTAGTGATAAAGCGTTGAGTGCTAAATACGCCTACCAGGAGAAGCCGAGAGACCATGAACGGTCTAAGTACACCCCCTTTTAGGGAAGTGGGCATTAGAGAGACCATAAGACCTAATAGGGCCATAAGGCCAAGTAGGTACCTGCATAAAATAATGTTAGTATACACAAGCACACATATAAGCAGAGAAATAATAAACAACAATGTTGGGCGCTAAATGAGAGACCATAACCGGTCTAAACGCACTCTCTGCAGCTACAACGAAACCCAGAAGGCACATAACACAGTGCCCATTGGGTATCTAGCCCGGGAAGTGGACATATTGGGTACCTGCAACTTGCACCACTGTTAGTCCCAAAAATATATGAAAATACTGTAAATTTTGAAAATTACAGCAACTGTCCAGAGCACTGGTACAAGGTATTTTACTATCGCAAATACAATTCCACAAGTACAACAATTATATAAAAATTTATAAATATATAATTTTCACCCGTTGAAGTGAAGAAACCCAAATAAAGCGAGAGCACTCACTACAAGGGACAGTACTCGCCTATAATTACAGAATATGCCATGAATTCTGAAAACTCCAAATAATTAACACATATATGGGTTCAAATATTAATTAAATAATGAGAGGAGAGAGAAAATCAAAGAGGGGGAGAAAAATTGGCGACGACCTGGCCTTGCTCACGGCCAGGCCATAGCCTGGGTTGGGCACGGCGGCACTGGCCGCACAACCAGGAGGCGGGGAGGCAGCGAGCGGCCAGGTGAGGGTGGTGGTCAGCTATTTAGGGGAGAGGAGAAGAGAGGTGGTTGGGAGGTGGAAATGAAGGCTAATGTGGTGGTGGTTGTGGTGAAATGTTAAAATTGAAGAAGATGGGATGAGAAAGAGGAGTAGAGGGTTGTAATTGAGGTGGAGGAGTAGATTTTATGGTGATGGTGGTTGATTTTGGAGAAATTGAAGGAATAGAAGGAATTGTAGGTCATGGTGGTGTTTTAATGGAGAAATTGAAAGAAAGAAGAAGGTGGTAGTTAAAATGGAGGTGAAGGAGGAGTTGGGAAAGTGGGGGTGGTGCACCAGAGCTGGTCGCTGGCCCAGGTGTCATCGGAGATAGCAGCGGCGCCAGCGGAGGTGGAGGTGGCATCAGCATGTAGTTGGAGAAGAAAGAGGGAGAGATTTTGAGAATGTGAAAGTGAGTGAGTGAGTGAGATTAGAGGGAAAAAGAGAAAGATTAAGGAGGATTTTTAATAAGAAAAAGAGAGAAGATGTGGTCTGGGGAAGGAAAGAGAAAGTCAGTGATGGGTTGGTGGAATTAAGAAGAAGAGTGGAGAAGAAGGAAATTAAGATTTTGAATTAATTAATATTATTAAATTAGGTCAAAATTTGACTAGCTGAGAACGGTTCTAAAAAATCTTGTAAAATAAGAAATATTATGTTGAGTAGTAATGTAAAATCAAATTCAGAAATTTCAATCTAGCTTGCAAGTTAAAAATCCTGAAATGTATTGCCGATACTTGTCAATAGCGGCTGGGTCAAATTTTGACTAATTTCAGAAAAATCTCCAAAAATACATAAAAATAGAAAATATAATTTTAAGGAAAAAGCAGTTTCCTAAAATTCAACTCCGTTTGTAAATTAAAAATCTTGAAATCAACTGGTGATCCTAATCGATACTGGTTTCAAGAGATTCTGCAAAATAATTCAGAAAATTTCAAAAAATTTTGAAAGATCAAAAATATTAAAAATAGATGTCTGAAACTGAAACAGGTCTAATCTAGCTCTTAGAATGGTCAAATTAGTCATTTTACTGAAATCGGGTCCTTGGTTCGGATCGGACTGACTCTGAATTCACAAAATCCAGATTTGATACCAAATGCTAACAAAAGTGATATTAAAAGAAAACTTATTACAGAGAAAATTGAAAAAATACAATCGAGAAATTGAGATACGCATCCGTGTACGTATTCTGGGAACAGAGTATTCCATTTAATCAGATTCAACTCAAAAGTTTGATCATTGAAACCTCTGGGCTATTTTCCTAAATTGAAGATGTTAACTCCTTCGTCATATCTCCAAATGTTAACTTCATGGACCCATTCCTACAATTGATGATGGCAATGCCTGTGGCAAGGAATGAGCATCCAAGAATTACTGGAGATTGCAATATGGGTTCGATACTGGTTGGGTTTCTAGATCAATGAAATCAACAGGATAATTGAAATCCCCAACCCGAACGAGAACATC
Source organism: Agave tequilana (assembly GCA_038442645.1). NCBI lineage: Eukaryota > Viridiplantae > Streptophyta > Magnoliopsida > Asparagales > Asparagaceae > Agave > Agave tequilana. Next base: position 139,700 of record JAVJIF010004780.1, read on the forward strand.
AGTAATTTACCGTTGGAGACCTTGACTGAATGGTCAGCTAGCTGGATTGTAACTTAGGTCGGGCTTAGCTCTCCCAACCCAAGCTATTGATATACTTAGTATGGGAGGAGGTTGATGCTAGCTCCCGAATTTAATAGTGCCCTATTGATCTCTTTTTGTCCTATCGTGCAAGCAATGGTAGAACAACCTGGGTCCTTATATTTTGCAAGAATTAGGCCAGACATGAGTTCACTTATGTTTGTGGCTAGGAAGACTTTCTTAGGCACATTGATTATTCTCTTCTTGATGCATGTCTTCTAAAAACTTTGCATAAGAGGGGACTTGTTGGATGGCATCAAGAAGAGGCACATTGATTTTTTACTTATTTGAAAAGTTCAGGTATTTTCTCCACTTGTGTCGTGGGTATTAGGGGTATGATATTCCTAATCCTATTCTGATATGGAGCTTGAGGCTTGTAGCTTATTTTGTTCAGATTCATCTTGAGTCAAGGACTTGAAGTTTGAGGAGGTTGAATCTTGACTTGGTCCAGATTGAGCTTGGATGGGATCAGGTGGCGTTAACACTTGATTATCAACATGTTTCCCTGAACGGAAAGTGTGAATGGCATTGCATTGATCTATTTGTTATTCTTGAGCTACATGGACTTGGTTCTTGAGATTGGGCAATGATTTGCTAGGCAGAGTTCCCTTTGGTCTTTCATCAAGTGTATTTGCCAATTGTCCCAGCTGAACTTCTATCCTAGTAATTGCTTGAGTGTTGTGTGTTTAGTGTTTTTCCTGTAGCTTGCATGAACGAAGTATGGGATTTGATCAGGGTCTCCATATTCTTTCTAAATCAATTAATCTTTTGTCAATTGAGGATTTTGACAGGAATGGTATGGGTCCTGGTTCTGAAAATTTGTTTGAGTCAAAATTGTGTAGGAAGTTTAGCTTGTGATATTAATGATTATTCTGATTCCAAGAGAAATTTGAATGATTTTTCCATCCAGGATCGTATGTTTATGAACATGGATTGTTTTGGGGTCTTAAGAACGACACATTCATTCTGCTCTGGCAACAGTTGTTGGTCTGAAAAGATAGGACACTCTTTGAAGACATAATTTGAAGCTTGACAGTATGTACACCCTGGATTTGGTACTTGAATAGTATTGATTTTATTTACAGGGCCTGACTCTTTTTTTTTAGAGCTTCCAGTCTTCTTATTAGGCTAGCATTTTAGCTTCGGCAACAATTGATGACTCTATCAAATGAAGAGCACCCTTTGAAGAGATGAGGTTTGAGTTCCTAAGTTTTTTTTTTTTTGAGCATATTCCCATTGGATGTTGGCAAGGTCCTCAAATAGTTTCCACCCTTTGCTTTTCATCCTTTTGTAAACCCCCTTGGCACATGGTCCCAAAAGTGTTTTCATTTAGTAGCCTAGACAATCATAAAGAATCTGGCACAGACGCCACTTCTTTATTCGTGGTGGGGGCACTGAGCAAGAAGGTTCTTAAATCGTTCAAAGTGTTTTCAGAGGGGTTCATTAGAGTCTTGTCAGAATTGCTTGATATTTTTCCTAATGAGTGCAGTCTTGTGAATAGGGTAGAATTTTTTTAAGAAACCTTAATAAAATCATCCCAAGAAGTGATCGAATCTACAGCCAAACTGTTTAGCCATTTCTTAGCTAGGTCATTTGGGGAGAATGGAATGAAACGCAATTTAACAGCATCGTCTCCTAGCTGGGGTATTCTCATCATGAGATATACTTCTTCAAATTTCCTTATGAATAAGCATGCATCTTCAGACTCTAGGTCGTGAAACCTAGAAAGAGTGTTAATGAATTAAGGTTTAAGCTCAAAGTTGTTGCCATTGGCTTCTAAAAGCATAATGCATGTTGCAACAGGGTTCTGATCAAGTAAAACTTATCCTGAAGTGAAGTTGTTGGGCCATATTTGGAACTTGTTCAGGTGGTGAAGTTGTGTTGTGCAAAGTGTTCCTGATTAATCGTAATGAGATTTGGTCATGTGACCATAATTGCATGCAAAAATACTAACACACCACAAACAAATTTCAACCAACATACAAAAAAGAAAAAGAAAAATCATCTAAGCCCTAACTACGGTAATCCTTGGACCTAGACGACTCTTAACTGGTCGACTATCTAGGAGCGGTCATTGTAGTAGTCTGACCACAAGTTAATCGGTCAGGTAGGGGCCAGATTCTGTAGGAGGTATTCGTGCAGAGGAACGGGCCTAATTACGCCAAACCACTGAATCTTTGAGCCTTAACCTCTTAATCCCCAATCTTAGACACTAATCTGAAAGAGTCAAACTCTAACAACTTTCTCCTGAGGTCTATCTCCTATTGAATCCAAGATGTCCCAAGGGAACGCTCTTGTACAACTTTTTTTTTTGTTATGACTCTTTTAGTTTTCAACTGTACTCCTTGACATTTTTTATTTTATTATGAAATCGCTGGTTGTTAATGTGTCGCTTTATGTTCTATGTTATTTCTCTTTTTGTTAATGACAAAGGAGGAGAAAGTTTGTGTTAGTTTGTGTTATATCTGTGCTATATATGTGCTGTGATATGTGTGTTGTGATATGCTTAAAATATTGCCATATAACAAGTGTTTCCTACATGAGTTGCAATATTGCCATATATTCATATATCTATATTTTAAGCATATCACAACACACATATCACAGCACATATATAGCACAGATATAACACAAACTAACACAAACTTTCTCCCCCTTTGTCATTAACAAAAAGAGAAATAGCATAGATCATAAAGAGACACATTAAGAACTAGCGGTTTCATAACAAAACAGAAAATGTCAAGGAGTACAATAGAAAACTAAAAGAGTCATAACAAAAAAAAGAAAATACAAAAAGATGCAAGAAAATCCAAAAACACGTAGCAAAGCCAACTCCATATGCATCAAATGTCAGATCCGGTAGGAGGAGGTGGAGGAAAATGGGTCTTGAGGAGATCCAGAATTTCCTTTTGATTTCATCAATGGGCAATCCTTCTTTATGTGACCTAGTTTGTTACACTTAAAACAAATAGGATTATCATTACTATCTTTATTCTTTTTAAACTTACCTTGTTTTAAGAACCTTTTGAATTTTCTTAAAAGCATTGCCATCTCCTCTTCATCCTCATCTGAATTGTCCATATCTGAAGATGTATGGAAGGCAAGAATTTTCTTCTTGGATTGAAGTTGTTGTTCATCCTTCTTTCTATCTTCGAGTTGCACTTCATATGCCATTAGATTACCAATAAGGTTTTCTAATGACATTGTTGAAAGGTCATTCACTTCTTCTATTGCAGTAGTTTTCTTCTCCCAATCTGACGTGAGTGCACGAAGGATCTTTTCAACCTTTTCAACTTGAGTGTATTCCTTTCCAAGGGCTACTAAGGAATTTGTAATGTCGGTGAACCTTGTAACCATTTCTGCAATGGTTTCGTTCTCCTTCATTTTAAAGAGTTCAAACCTGTGAATAATAATAGAAATTTTAGACTCTTTAACCTTATTTGTACCTTCATGTGTTACCTGTAAGATCTGCCATATTTGATTTAAAAATTTGGCCGTTGACACGCGATTGAATTCTTCTTTGTTCAAGGCACAGTAGAGCGCGTTCATTGCTTCGGCATCAAGGTTGACAGATTTTTTTTGTTCTTCACTCCAAGCATCATAATTGGTTGTAGGTTTGATGTATGGTGCTTCTACTATGTTCCATAGTTCATAGTTGAGTGACTGCAAGTAGATCTTCATTCTACACTTCCAGTAGTTGTAGTTCGTGAAATCACCTAGAGGGGGTGAATAGGTGATAATGCTAATCTAGTGAACTTAATGCGGAATTTAAAAACTAATTGCAATTACACAAGATGCAAGCAACAAGAGATGCACACACAACCAAGCCAAGCATATAAGTATGAATGATCAATGTGAAATGATGCAAGGCACAAAAGTAAAGAGAGAGAGAGAGATAGAGTAAGAGTCAATGGATCAAGCGCAAACAACGAGATATATTTCGAGGTTCGAGCACCTAGCTCTACATCCCCGCCTTCACACAGAAGGATTTCAACTCCACTAGCTTGTCCACAAAGGACTCCCACAAAGGGAACCTCCACCGAGGATTTGGGGCAATCACAATTACAAGGAGTACCCAACTCTCTCCTTACAAACACAAACTCCTCCTAGAGGCACAACACCAAGCCAACAAACAATCACCTCACAACTTGAGGGATTAGCACAAAGCTTACACAAGGATCTCCTCACAACTTGAGGGATACAACCCACTTGCACAACCTCCTCAACACAATGAGGAAAAGGCACAAAGCCAAGCAAATTTTGGGTTTACAACTTGGTGGTCTAAACAACAACCACAAACAATCTCTTTTCCCACACAAAAATCCTATAGAATGAGATAGTAGATGTAGCTCAAATGTGGAGAAAACCAAAGGAATGGAAATCAAAAACTCAAAGAAAATCTTTGGGAAAAACTAGAAATCAAGATGAAGAAGTTGAATCAAAATCTTTTCCCAAAAACTCTTTCTTGATTTTCCAAACCCTAGCAAAAACACCAAATAGATTGTTCAATTAAAAGCCCAAAAACTTCTTTTGATTGCTGTGAAAACACTAGAGAAAGCTCAAAATTTCGTCCAAAAATTCTTAGAGAAAACAGGCCATTAATGGGGTATTTATAGCCCCTAGAAAAATATAGCTGTTGGCAGCCAAATCTGCCAAAAATGGCCTACCGGTCGACCGGCCAACGGTCACGTTTTGACCGTTGCCAGCTACCGGTCGACCACCCAGTCGACCGAAACAAACAGAGAGTTACCTGCATGCAGTCGGTCGCCTGTGCGGTCGACCGGCCCATGGGGCAGCCAGCGTGCACGTATCCGTGCACGTCGGTCGACTGATACGGTCGACCGGCTACTTGGTGCGGTCGATCGTAGCGGTCGACCGACCTAGCCTGGCAGAGGCTGTTCTGGTCAGCAATAACTTGTAATTTTTAATCCTAAAAATTCCTATTAAATCTCTAAAATTCCACAAAAATAGTTTTATCATTTTTCATTGAAATACAAACTTGTGTTAAAAAGTTTAACACAAATCTCAAACATTTTGAACTATTTTTGTGTTATAGAAATTTTGCCAAAAACCAAAAACTGTATTTTCTAAAACTTGGATTTTGAATAGAAAATACGTTTTGTCCAAACCTTATCCAGATACAAAAACATGATACTAAACAACATTGAAGCATGATGCATATGGAAAGAAATCCAATATACATGAAACATATACATATCATAGTTTTTGTCTTTAATTCCAAAAATAAGTTTTGTTAAAACACAAAACCTAAAACACATGAATAGGTATATCAAAGTAAGTTTCTCTAAGTAGTTGAAGCATGCATGTATATAGAACAAATCTAATATACACTAAACCATGTAAACTTGTTTTGATATAATATCTATTCATGAAAACCAAGATCGTTTAAACCATAAATTGAAAACTAGTATTCAAAACATGAAACGTGTGTGTTGTGAACTTGAGCTTATCATACTATTCTAATCTTTACAAATGGATCTAAACACAAAGCTAAACTAGGGTACCCGATGTCTTCTTGTAGAGCACAATCTCCAAGCCGACTCGATCCAAAACTCCGTGATTCACCGAGCTTGACTCCAATGAGTGCTAGATATCATCTTTGACGTCCGGGCTCTTGAATCACCACGTGAAAGCTTCCAAACCATCTTGTTGAAGCTAATCACCTACTAATATCTTGATTAATGATCTGAAACTAAAATCACAAGATAATTAATACACATAACTACATGAGTTAATCATCATCAAAACTAGAGTGGAAGGCCTTTGGGCCAACAATCTCCCCCTTTTTGATGATGACAAAACTCATGGAGTTATATATGCATGGATTAAAGTTAAGCTTCAAAGAAGCTCCCCTTAACTCATGCATAACAAAAACAATAAATATATTCAATGAATATTAAAACATGAAAATGCATATAAACAAGGCTCTTGACATCAAATGAATATGCATATGAAACATGTTCTTGATATTAATTAAATAAAACAAATACATATTCAAAACAAAAACTCTTGTTTGATACCAATTGCAAAACAAAACTAATGATACCAAAAATAAACATGATGTTCTTTAAATAAAGATCTTTATACCAACTTTATACCAATTGAACTTAATAAAAACATAAAACATGCATACAAAGACATGCATATAAACTAAAAACTCAAATTCGTCTCCCCCTTTTTTGTCAATCATCAACAAAGGGGTTAGAAACAAACCAAATAAAAACATATTCTTCTCCCCTTTTTGTTCAAAACAAAGAATCAATAAAGGGTGAATCAAAACAACAACAAAAAAATGTTCTCCCCCTTTTTGTCTAAAACAAAAACAATGTCAATAAGGGGTTCAAGCAACTATGATACCAATTAAAAATGTGTCAATGAAGTGCATATTGATACCAATTAAAAGTGAAACTATACCAATTGAAATTGAAACTATACCAATTGAAAAACAAAAATCTTGATACCAATTGATAAGTAAACAAATAACATACCAACTGTAAATAAACAATCTTGATACCAATTGAAAATAAACATTACAAATTTTGAATTTTTAAACATAAATCTTGATACCAAATTGAAATTATTATTCTTTAAAGCATAAGATACCAATTTGAAATTTTTCAATCATAAAACAATTGAAATTATTATTTTCTATCATAAAGCAAGGGAGTGGAATACAAAATACCAATTGAAAGATGAAATACAAGATTTTCTCTCCCTTTATAAACCAATTAAAATTATGATAAAGCTTGTATATGGATACCAATTGAAAACTAATCAATTGAAACAAAGGTTGAAACTTAAGCTTTAGCATAAACAAGATTTGTGCTTGACAATATAGGAATATAGGAAGCACAAATAAAACACATATATGTATGAAAAATGAATACCAATCGAAATTGATATTATTTGAAATGAAATCATACATATATACAAATATATGAGTATATAAGAAAGATGTCAATATTGATACCAATTGAAAGAATTCAATGATACCAATTGAAACAACAATAAGATTAAGTGTATATCTCATAATACCTATCCTTCCAATCATGGTTCAAGATTTAAATGATATTTCATTTTAAAGCATACATGAACATGATCTCCCAACCAACCGCCCTTAGAAGGTAGGGTTTTCAAAAAATAGGTTTTGAAAATATAGAATGTTTGAAAAACTCTACCAATTGAAGAATACGAACTAGTTAAATAAAAAAATAGTAAACTAGTACGAAATCCTTCAAGTAAGGAATAAAACAAAATGTTTTTTCATGAAACACATGTAAATCACATGATCATTAACACTCAAAATCCATAAAGTTCATATCATACTCATGAAAATAAAATCATGAGAAAACATAAAATAATGTGAGTATACAAGATTTATGTGAAACACATTATCATGAAAATAGGCATTAAGCTTAATTGAAATTCCTTTAAAACATGAAAACATGAAACACCAAAATTTTCATTAAAACAATCTATACTTCAAGGCATATGTATGTTTTGACAACACAAGAAGTATACATACATATCCCTAAACATAATTGAGTCTAAAATATAGATTTGCATGAAAAGTAAATGACTCAAGGGGTATCCATGTATATCTTAAGGTTTGGCAAAATAGACATATACACGAAGTGAAAACACATGATCATAAAAACATGTCCAAAATGGGGAATACAAGTTAGAATGCATGAATCATCAAAACTAGACTATACTAGAACATCTAATGTGTACAAATAGGCATCCAAGCACAAACATGTATAAAGGTTTATTTGTGGCCCACTATATGTACAAGTATAAATCCTAGTTTTAATGAAAACTAACATATAAACAAGTAACCAAATCATGTAGTATAAAACGGGGCATAAATCATCATTACAAACATAAAATGATCATTAAGTAAATCCACATGTTATTAGAATTATTATGCATATCATAGTTCTAATAATCATGGCATTTGACATACTAATCAAAAACATGAAGCATCAAAACAAAACATCATAAACATCCATATGATCATTATGTATATGCATGTGCATTAGATCTAGAGCATACATATTAGTTAAAACAAAGTGAGAACACATAGATATAGATCCATATAAAATATGAAGTGTCTCAATTAACTAAACATGTATATCACTAATCTAATGAATATGGCATAAGCATAATGAACAATAAAACATGGCATGCTATAAAACGATGAACATGAAAAACATACAAATATAAAAGGAGTTAGAGATTGATACCAAAACTGATGAAGGCACCTCTCTAGTTCTCCAAACCATGGTGGTCTTTCCACCAAACTCCTTGAAAGTGATGCATCCAAAAATGGTTCTCTTTAAGCTTGGAACGCATCCACCTCAAGGCACCAATACTCTCACGTGATGCGAGAGCTCTCACCTACATCAAAAAGCATAGAGGTGGTCTTTGGTACCCATTTCCTTTTGGGTCCACGGGGGTTAGTATCTTTCCTAACCCAAACAAGATTAGTTGCTAAATTTTCATGATAAATACGATCATAACAAAATCTAGCAAGGTGGCCCTTACGACCACAATGTGTACAAGTATACACATGAGCATACAATGTGTGATGGTGGTGACCGTGGGAAGCATGTGTATGCCGTGATGGGTGTACATGTAAAGATGAAACTTGTTTCTTGCGAACCAAGGTTTCCAAGCATGTATGATTTAAAGTACATTGGCTCAAAGTGGAGCCCAAACAATCTACACTTCTCTTCAAAATATTTATGTCATTTTCAATACTAGAAGATAAAGTGGAGCATGCAATAGGTGTGCTAGAAGAAGAAGCTACACTAGCATGGCAAACATGAGAATCTATATCAATTTTTAAAGAATCATTTTTCTTTAAAACTAATTCCAATTCTTTTGTAATGGAATCAATTTCTTTTTTCAAAACAAGGTTATCTTTTAAAACAAAATCCAATTTAGAAGATAAAACTTCATTGTTTTTCACAGCATCATCACAATCATTTTTGTTTTTCAAAACATCAATCTCATTTAGGGCAAGGTCTAGTTGAGATCTTAGTGAGTCACGTTCACTAGTAATCTCTTCCTTCTCTTGCAAAATCAATTCAAAGCTAGAGCATAAATCCTTCATTTCTTCTTTTAAATCAAAATGTTTCTTTTTCAAAAGATCATGTTTTTCAACAAAATTTTCAAGTTTAGATGCAAGTTCTACATTCAAATTTTGAACTTCAAAACATCCATAGCGATATGAGCTAGAGCTATCATCTAGTTGGGAATCCGATTGTACCTCAAGGGAGTCTTTCCCTTGGACCATGAGGCAATGCTCGTCGGACTCGTCTCTTCTAGATCTTCTCAACTTGTTGACAATCCTTGGTAGCTCGGGAGAAGTCAATATGCTCCAAACTGCAAAAGCCGAATCAAAATGAGCAAACACAGGTAAAAGATATTCATTAAGAGATGCTCTAAGTGTTTTAAGTGCTAATGCATTTGTCTTTTTATGCTTGCTATTATTTAGGTGGGATTCTTGAGTAGAGGCTTGATAAACTAGATGTCCTAGGCTTTTCAAATGACTAGTCATCTTGGCTATCCAAATATCATGTCTAGTAAAGTCAAACATAGGAGGGCTAGCCATGAGTGCAACTATATGTGTGCAAATGAACAATGCAAACGAAGATTAGCAAACTAAGATCTCACTCCTAGGTGGTTAAACCTAAATATCAGGAGCGTAGGCTCTGATACCAATTAAAATCACCCAGAGGGGGGGTGAATAGGTGATAATGCTAATCTAGTGAACTTAATGCGGAATTTAAAAACTAATTACAATTACACAAGATGCAAGCAACAAGAGATGCACACACAACCAAGCCAAGCATATAAGTATGAATTATCAATGTGAAATGATGCAAGGCACAAAAGTAAAGAGAGAGAGAGAGATAGAGTAGAGTCAATGGATCAAGCGCAAACAACGAGATATGTTTCGAGATTCGAGCACCCACCTCTACATCCCCACCTTCACACAGAAGGATTTCAACTCCACTAGCTTGTCCACAAAGGACTCCCACAAAGGGAACCTCCACCGAGGATTTGGGGCAATCACAATTACAAGGAGTACCCAACTCCTCTCCTTACAAACACAACCTCCTCCTAGAGGCACAACACCAAGCCAACAAACAATCACCTCACAACTTGAGGGATTAGCACAAAGCTTACACAAGGATCACCTCACAACTTGAGGGATACAACCCACTTGCACAACCTCCTCAACACAATGAGGGAAAGGCACAAAGCCAAGCAAATTTTGGGGTTTACAACTTGGTGGTCTAAACAACAACCACAAACAATCTCTTTTCCCACACAAAAATCCTATAGAATGAGATAGTAGATGTAGCTCAAATGTGGAGAAAACCAAAGGAATGAAAATCAAAAACTCAAAGAAAATCTTTGGAAAAAACTAGAAATCAAGATGAAGAAGTTGAATCAAAATCTTTTCCCAAAAACCCTTTCTTGATTTTCCAAACCCTAGCAAAAACACCAAATAGATTGTTTAATTAAAAGCCCAAAAACTTCTTTTGATTGCTGTGAAAACACTAGAGAAAGCTCAGAAAATTCGTCCAAAAATTCTTAGAGAAAACAAGCCATTAATGGGGTATTTATAGTCCCCAGAAAAATATAGCCATTGGCAGCCAAATCTGCCAAAAATGGCCTACCGGTCGACCGGTTGGTCGACCGGCCAACGGTCACATTTTGACCGTTGCCAGCTACCGGTCGACCGCCCAGTCGACCGAAACAAACAGAGAGTTACCTTCATGCAGTCGGTCACTCGTGCGGTCGACCGGCCCATGGGGCAGCCAGCGTGCACGTATCCGTGCACGTCAGTCGACTGATACGGTCGACCGGCTACTTGGTGCGGTCGACCGACCTAGCCTGGCGAGGCTGTTCTGGTCAACAAAAACATGTAACTTTTAATCCTAAAAATTCTCATTAAATCTCTAAAATTTCACAAAAATAGTTTTATCATTTTCATTGAAATACAAACTTGTGTTAAAAAGTTTAATACAAATCTCAAACATTTTGAACTATTTTTGTGTTATAGAAATTTTGTCAAAAACCAAAAACTGTATTTTCTAAAACTTGGATTTTGAATAGAAAATACGTTTTGTCCAAACCTTATCCAGATACAAAAACATGATACTAAACAACATTGAAGCATGATGCATATGGATAGAAATCCAATATACATGAAACATATACATATCATAGTTTTTGTCTTTAATTCCAAAATAAGTTTTGTTAAAACCCAAAACCTAAAACACATGAATAGGTATATCAAAGTAAGTTTCTCTAAGTAGTTGAAGCATGCATGTATATAGAACAAATCTAATATACACTAAACCATGTAAACTTGTTTTGATATAATATCTATTCATGAAAACCAAGATCGGTTAAACCATAAATCGAAAACCAATATTCAAAACATGAAACGTGTGTGTTGTGAACTTGAGCTTATCATACTATTCTAATCTTTACAAATGGATCTAAACACAAAGCTAAACTAGGGTACCGATGTCTTCTTGTAGAGCGCAATCTCCAAGCCGACTCGATCCAAAACTCCGTGATTCACCGAGCTTGACTTCAATGAGTGCTAGATATCATCTTTGACGTCCGGGCTCTTGAATCACCACGTGAAAGCTTCCAAACCATCTTGTTGAAGCTAATCACCTACTAATATCTTGATTAATGATTTGAAACTAAAATCACAAGATAATTAGCACACATAACTACATGAGTTAATCATCATCAAAACTAGAGTGAAAGGCCTTTGGGCTAACAGTTCGATCCATCAAATAATGGTGGACGTTGTGTAAAATGTCCTTCTTTGAATTGCGATGAAGGGAACTCTGTTGCCATCCTTGCTCTGATACCAAGTGTAGGATCTATAAACAAGCAACAGAAACACTAGAGGGGGGTGAATAGTGTTTATAAACTTTTTATATAAAACTACTTGCAGGAAAGAAAAATTCACAGAATAAAACTCAGAAAAATGCAAACGCAAAGACAAGAGATTTTATCCTAGTTCGGTCCTTGTGACCTACGTCCAGTCCCCAAGCAATCCGCTTGAGATTTTTCTTTCCTGATTTGGATACACCCAAAACCAACACCTGTACACCACTTGACAAAACACCCTTTGCCAAATGTGTACAACTCCTCTTACACCAAGAAGACAACAACACCTTGTACAACTTTTCTTCTACACCAAGAAGACGCTCTTGTACAATACTTCTCTTTGATGAATACAATCAATCCTATAAGTCTTGAATCTTGAATGTGATTGTGGACAAGGTCTCTTATAGGTGGACTTTCAGAATTCTTCACAATGGAGTAGGAATTGTGTGAAGAACAGAAAGTAGAAGCAAGTTTTCAGAAAAATGGATTTTGAATAGAGTTTTTAGACAGAAAACTTGTGTTTTGAATTGGTGAATTCATCCTAGGACAACATCCCTATTTATAGGTTAAATCTATAGTCAGTTAGGGAAGTTATCAATTCAAATTTGAAATTTAAAACGTTAGATAAAACACCAGAAATCAGAAACTGTTTAACTGTCAGAAACAACTAGTAGTCGACTAGGGTATGGAGGTAAGTCGACTAGAAGAACAATTTTTGTCATGGTTACTCGACTAATATAGGAGGCAAATCGACTATATCAAAACTGATACAGATAACAAGTTTCTAAAAACTGTAATTAGTCGACTATATCTTGGGTTAGTCGACTAGGGTCTAGAGGAAGTCGACTAATACTGCTAAACAGAGAACAAATAGAGCGCAGGAATATTTTTGTGGAAGGCCTTAGTCGACTGTATAATGGACAAAGTCGACTAGGTGTTAGGTTAGTCGACTATATTAGGGTATAAGTCGACTAAATGACTATTTGTGTGTGTGATCAAGGCTTTTAACAAAAATTCTAAAAATACACAAAAATAGTCAAATTTTCATATGAGTTTGAGCAACCAGAACTCTGTAAAAGTGCTTGAGATAGAGCTCCAAATGCATCTGTATCACTTTGTTATCCATCATCAAAATCTTTCAATCTGTAGGCTTCAACAGGGCCAACGTCTAGTCAAATTTTACTTGGGCTTGGGTGAGTGAGTGCAATGGAGATGATTTTTGGGCTAAGGAAGGGTAATGACTTTCCCACTTTATCTTGTTTATTGGGATTTGCCTTTAAGATCGATTAGTGCAAAGTCTGCAAGTATTTAGCAAAAAGATAAACTCAAAGCAATATAAATCACACAAGAATGTTCCTTATGCTAAATTCTATGCAAACATACCTTTCTCTAGCACTTTAAAAAGTAACAAAATTAGACAAATGTCCTAAAATGTAAAGTCTAACTGTTTTTTAGAATTTTCAACCAATGGATTACTATTGAATTAGAAACAGTGAGCAAAATCAGACAACAGGAGAAACTAATAGCAGAATTAAAATTTTGTAATGCAGCAGCCCTGCAAGAAAAATGAGTCTGTAGCCTACTCAAATTGTTGCGCAAACGCAGCTTTGGCTTCACAAACGCGGCAAAATTGAGCGCTCTTGTGCTCTGCTTTCTAGAGCAGAAGCACAGGCAACAATATGTATTCTGCAGCTATAATTTCTTGAAATCTGTCCTGCACACAGAAACAAAAAAACAAACTGTTAATTTGATTAGTAAAAATACCATTCCTTCCCCGACAATGGCGCTAAAAATTTTTAGAGGACAGGCTGTGTTCACCAAATGTATTTAAAATTTTATAAAAAGAATAGGGATGTGTTGTGACTGATCCTCAATGTACCATGTAGCTAAGGCTAACGGGTCATGTTCACGGGGAGGAATATGATAGAAGCTATTTGGTAATTTAAAAAATGAGTTTTCTTTCTCTATTTCAAAAACAAAAATCAAAACAAGAAAATAAAGAATAAGAAAAGAGTATGCTTTGTTGGTATTGAAAGAAATTAAGAAGAGAAAACGGGAAAGCTTGCTTGAAGAGACAAAGTTGGAGAAAAATAAGAGTCAAATCGATTGAAAGGGGAAGTGAGTTTAAAATGAGTAGAAATTCAAGTAAAGAAGATCATGTCTAACTAGACATCAAAACACCATTAACATATAAACCCTTGGAATGAATTGTGCCTCATATTTAATTCTTGGCAATGGGTGCACCTTGGATCTTCAAGAGTCAAGCATTACTCAAGAGATGAAGTGAGCTTCCAAGCTTTGTGAATGATTGCCTCAAGTGGTCATAGGCTCTTGTTTAGTACCCAAGTATGGAACATAAGAGTTGTGATTTCTCATTGATTCATGCATAACAAGGCAAGTAGGCTCATTAAATCATCAAAGCTATGAATTAGCAAGCATGAAATAAGAAGCTTTAGCACTATGTTTGTTAGCATGAACCAACATTAGCACCCATCTCCATGATCCATCAAGGCTCTAACAAAATTGCAAGGCAACAAACATGAGGCATACATGAGTCAATTGTGTCAATCAATCACACAATTAGCAATTAGAAGTTAGCACTCATTTTCATTGAGAAATCAAGAACACTTGCAGGAATACAAGGCTCAAATGATGCATCCAAGAATCATATGAGTTACAATCATTCAAGGTGTTAGTAGTCAACGGTGTTAGCGATTAGTTAGCCATGAATAAAAGAGTTAGCTAGACACAGTAAGAATGAAAACAAATTCAAGCATGAAAATCAAAATTACAACTAGAAGAAGTAATGCAAGAAAGTAAGTAAAGATTAGAAGAAAGAAATGAGGATCCCTTGTATTGATTTTGTCACTGATTAATTATATAATCTCACTTTTTCTCCCTCTTTTCTGGATCTAAAATAAAGCAAGAAAATAGAAAGAAAATACAATAAAAATCATAAATTATCCTTAAGAGAATTCTATAACCTCTGGTCTCTCGTCTCAGTACCCCTGGTTGTTGTATTCATCGACAGAGAAACTTGAGCTCCAAGAAATGAAGCCACGTGTCTAGGATCAAGGCCAATAGCCATGATCAAGCCGCGCTTGCGTGGCAAGATCAGGGTCATTGGCTCTGATCTTTTAGCCATGTATTCTCCCAGCTGGGAGAAGCTTCGTAGTGTCTGAATTTCTCTAACTTTTTCTCTAAATATCCAGTAGATTGGGCTCTTAATTCAGGCTTCTATTTTGGGCTTCTAGAAATGACTTGAACCTCAAGCAATTTACAAAAAAAAAATCCTATAAATAGGAATTTCCAACCCATTATCTCCATTTTTCCCTTCCCTAATGAAATCTGCACACATGAGATAAGAGACGGTTAATAGTAGAGTTTTATTATGAAATACATAGGGAAATACAGTATAAAATATGCAGAATAGATAATCGATCAACAGCCTATATTAGGTCCTCACTTTGACAGCTAAGACTTACACGGAGGCTCTTCTGAAAGACAAAATCGCTCCTGATGTTCACTCCGACAGCCTATATCGGGTCTTCACCCTGACAACTAAAAGGAATTGGAGACTCATTAAAATTAATCACCTGGGGGCAAGCTCCGATAACTGTCAAGTCACTCTGATAACTATCGACTCTGCGCCCCAACTGCTCTCCCTTAAATGCTCTCCAGTTGTTCTCCGTGAAGTGCAAGAAGACTTTCCGACTGCTCAATGAAAGGTCATGTCAGAGGATGGGATTAGTCCTCTCCCCCCTTTCTTGTTCGGGGTCAGATTTTGACCCTTATCAGGATCACGAGATGTGTTTCACCTCCTAGTGGCATCACTTGTCTATCAGCAGGCCGAGCTTATATACAAGGCTAACATGGGCCCAAAAAGAAAGCCTCGGGCCTTACCCCGAGCTCCCATCTGATAAAATATCACTCACTCAGATCCACTAATTTACTAGAGTTGTGCGACTCTCTGGGATGCCAATAATCGTACAAGGATCCTTCTTGGAGGCTCCCAAGGCTCCGACATGAAGATCCTCCGAAGCCTGCTACTTATGCGCTGCTTACAGCTGGACAGATGATCTTCATGATTCACAAATCTAGAAATGCCGCCAAATCATCCCCACACTCTAAATATTATAACACCCATGTATCAATGTGGGCTGGTATGGATAGTGACAGATATCTCTACATGGTGATCTCAATAATCAAGTATCGCGATCTGGACGGTTACAAGAAAATCATAACATGCAAATTATGCAGTTTTGTAGATCCAGAATATTTGCACCCATAATGACAGCTCAGGCGGGTATAAATACACCTCCATCTCCATTAAGAAGGGGGTTGGCTTCTGATTACTACATATAACCCTAGAGATTGTAATCATAACATCACTCTGCCGAATTCATTGTTACCCTCTGATATTAAGTGTATTCTCTCCCTCTCTCATGATTTTTCTCTTTCGGGTTTTCCATATAAAGTACTTGTCGTTTGCGATTGCTTTCACCTGTTTACTCATGTATAATTCGTGGTGTGGAGAAATTCCCTGAGAATTTTCCTTCACACAATTAGTATTCTCTCTTGAGCAACACTAATTCTATCCCCTTAACAAGAACCTTTAATTTCTCGATCTATTTGATTTACAAGCTAAGGGTGCATGAAGTGCAGTGACCTTTTTTAACAAGAAAGCACAACCTATGTATCTCCCCTCTGTCTCAACATGATTATGGTCTCCATTTCAATGATGCTATACTAAGTTTTCTCCTCTCGGTCTCAAATCTACCCATCTATATAATTGTGGCCATCACTTAATAGAATTAAAAACGGAAATAGAGACAACATGGAGTAAAATCACGACATTAACACAAGGTAACAAGTCTATATCTTTATAATAATATCTACCTACGTCAATGGCCTAACTAAGGAGAATTAGTTCATAATTAGAAAAGTGCAAAGCATGGTTTTCACTATAAACTTCATCATGAAAAGTAAATTGGAAAAAAAAAAGAGAAGAAAGAACCAATATGGAGAAACACTAGAGATTGATTCCTTGTTGATTTTCTGTTCCAAAGCACCAATTCTCCAATAGCCAAGACTTTTAGAAACCAAAAATTCAAACTTTTATTAAAAGATTTAAATAAAAGAGATATATATTTTTTTACAAGAGTTTGTAGGTCCTTTTATTGACTACAGAATCATACAGAGACCAAACAAAATTCATAGAGGGCATTCCTATTCCTAAAAGAATTTTACAAAATATTACATCATCTATTTCTAAAGGGGCGCTACCCAGCCATGGTCGACGGCTATTTGGCCGTGAATAATGCTCCGCTTTGATTTTGAATTTGAAACACATTAGAAGTAGGCATTGGCACATCTTTGACCGATCAACGACTGCGTAGCCAAGGTCAACAGTTGGTCGGCCGTTAACCGTTGGAATTTGACCTCCATCTTTTGTCTACCTCTTCTATGCAAGCTTGTGATCTCTATTGGCTGTCTTGTTCTGTCTCTGGGTCCTCTGATATGTATATATCCTACTGCAAATGTCTCTTTGTGTATCGATTTTTCGCCTTTCACTCTATTTTCTCCAAGTGCTCTTAGCCTAATTTCTGTAAAAACATAAGAAATCACTCCTGCAGCATTAAATGTGGCAAATAATAGGCATAAAGGTGACATAAAAGATATATATAAATTAAACTTATCAGATCCTACCACTAGATTCTGCTAGCCGAGTTTTACACTTAGCCAAATTTTAGTTATCTAATCCTACCACTTCATCATGCCAGCAATCTTCCTAGTGCCAAATTTTAGTTATCTAATCCTACCACTTCATCATGCCAGCAATCTTCCTAGTTTCTGCCAGCAATTATATTGATCTTATCTGTGATCCTACCACTTGAAATAGGGATCCTACCAGTATTTCAAATTTATTAATTTGTTTTTAATTGCTTTTTATTTTACTTAGACCCTATTCTCCCCTTCCCCCTCTAGGGTCCAACAAATCTTACTTATCAACCACAGAAGCTAAGAAGCTTATCTTCTCTTTTTTCTTCTTTTCCTATCATGTATGTTCTCCTGCTCATATGTCCATTTATATCCTAGTTTTCTTCAATCAAATTTATTTAAATAATTATACATTTTGATAAGCACTTAAAAAATTAAAATAAACAACATTTTAATTATACAAAAGCTCATTCTAAAAAAGCACTTTTGGATAAGTCTTTTAGAAAAGAAATTATTTTATAAGTAGAAGAAATACCAAACAAAAAATTGGCCTTCCATTAAGTATCTTACAAGACAAATTAAACTCTCTGATATGCTTGCTCCTAATTTAGGTCATTTAGCTTCCCCTATACAATGGAGTTTGATCTGTTTTCTCCATGTTAACTATCTACTTTTTAAAAGTGCATCTAGAGGTTATATGAATAGGTGAAGTGCTAATCAAATGCGAAATTATAAAAAGTATGACTAGTAAAACTAACAGACAAACGAATTCCAAAGAGTGAAGCTGAATTCTCAGTGAAGGGCTCTAGACTTTCTCTTCAAGATTCCTCTTTTATAAGAGTTGAGGTGCTTCAATAGCTCTCTTGGATCAAAGCAAGTGTAGGCACAATATCAAGCATGTATGAATAAGTAATAACAGCAATGTGTTCGTACACGTATTTTGCATTATTTTTATTACATTCTCATTTATCCTGTAATAAATCCTGCTAATTTCTTATCTTAATATCTCATTTTGCAGGTTTGTCTTAATGAAGGGAGAGAAGATAAGACCAAATAAAAGACAGTTAAATTCTAATTTAATTGGATCTATTTAGTTAACTGAAGATAAAGCCAAATAAATACAGTTAAAATCAGATTTAGAAAAATTAATTTGGTTAGCTTGAAGAATCAAAGGGATTTTGTTAAAATTCAGAGATCCAAAAGAGACATTATCAGAAAATCTTTTTTGTTGGGCAAACGATTTTGTTTATATCTCAAACCTTATCTCCAATTTATCAGAAGATCTTTTCTATTGGGCCAGCGATTTGGTCTCATCTTCAAGCATGCTCTCCTTTATACATTATAACCTATAAATACCACCACTTCAGAAGGTAAAGGGGCACCACTTGAGCAGGATAGATTTTAGGCTAGGTTTTTACTCTAGTTTAGTTTAGAGTTTTGTTTGTCTTTTAATGTAATTTTCAGATTTATTTATGTAAATCAGAGGAGAGAAGAGTTTCATCAGAGAATGAGAGTGAAGCCTGTATCGAGAGTGATACCGGTGTAAGTTGTTCTTCTTTTCTTTCATCGTTACTTCATTTAATCGAAAGATACACATTTTATGTTCTTTCTCTTCTTCTACATTTCTTCTTTTGGTTTTAATGATAATCCAAGTGAGTCGAATAACATCAGTATTGTCTTGTCTTTGCGAGTGTCACCGATAGCTCATGATGATGAATTCCTCCCCGAAGTTCATATCATTTCATACTTGCTCGAGGTAGTCTTGATGATGTAATGTGGACGGGGATAGAATTAGATCTTATAGGTTATACGCTGATCGCCTCCAGATCAAGGTAAACGTGCCAGCGATCCAATGTAAGTCCTCTCCAAAAGGGTGAGTAAATATTTTTAGGGTTTCTTTCTTTCATTCATTTCATTAGTTTAGATCACTATCACTTCAAAAACACACTCTCTTTTCTTTACTCTTTTTACTTCTTTCTTTAACTTAGTTTCCCATCTTCAATCACTATCTTCTCTAATCTTCCACTTTCTTCCTAACTTAACAATAGATTTATTTTCTTTTCTTTTAAAAACATAGAAGGACTTTTAACCAATTTTTGTAAACTTGAAAAGAACTTATCAATACGCTTCCATCGCAGTCTCTCCTTGTGGATCACGACTTGCATAACCACTTACTGTAGCGGTAGCATTGAGAACCTTATAATCTATTTCTAAACTTTTATATTTTTTATGCACAGGTTGATCTCAATCAAAATGCAAGGATGTAAACAAGTAAAGTTGAGTTGAGAGATAGCAAATATAAACACAAGGATATATTTCAAGATTCAAGCCACTTGCTTTACGTCCCGCCTACACCGCTTGAAGAATTTTTACTATCTCCACAAAGAAACTCCACAAAGGATACAAACTCCAATTCTCTACACAAGAGGAGGCACAAAGCCAATGCACAAAGCAAATCACCTCCACACAAGAGGGAGGGAACAAAGCCAATACTCCTTTACATAAAAGGAGGGCACAAAACCAACTGCACAAAAAAAATTGGAGCTTACAATCCTTGATGAGCAAAATGAACACAAACGATAAATCTCACAATACAAGATCTTAAAGGATAGATTTTGCAATGATAGCTCAAACTTGTGAGAAAACAAAGATTTTGAAAATGAAGCTCTTTAGAAAAAAAATGAAAAAACTTCGATGAAGATATAGAAACTTGAAGAACAAAATTTGTTTTCTTTGATTTTCCAAAAATTCATTTTCTTTGAATTTCCAAAACTTTGAAATACTTGAAAAGATATGGATTTGAAGCTCAAAAACTTATTTAAATCTCCTTTGAAAATAGGCAAGGACGCACTTGAAAACTGGGTGTAAAATTCTTGTAAAATCTTATGTAAATCCCAAGTTTAAACCCTGATTTATAGGGCCCAGAAAAATAGAGTCGTTGGACTCAAAACCCAGGTTGAAACAGCTTGTTAATCGACCGGATGGTCAACCACCAACGGTCAAAATATAATTGTTGGGGTTGTCGGTCGATCGGGCGATCGACCGTACCCAACATCCAGAGAGCAAAAAAAACAGAAAGCACTGAGTCTCTAATGATCAATCGATCGATCTACCGACATGCACAGCCCTTAAGCATGTGCACATCTAGTCGACCAGGCTCTGCCCCAAATTATTTTTTTATATTTTTAAATATTCTTTTTAAATCCAATTAGATCTCAATAAATTCTACAAAAATAAGATCATGTAAATAGATTAAAGTAAAAATATGTGTGACTAAAAATCAACACATATTACAAACATATGAACTTATTTTTAAGATAAAGTATTTTAATCTTAAAACTATATTTTTTCTAAAAACTAAACTTTTAAATGGAAATCTAGTTTTTCCTAAAACTTGTATAAATACAAAAATAAGCTATTGAAACTTAATTAAAATCCAATGTATATGGATAGAATCTAATACACATATAAAATAATATAAACTTGTTTTTGACAATATATTTCATAAAAACAACTTTTTGTAAAAATGAAACTTAAACTCTTGAAATCAACTCATCAAAGTAAGTTTCTTAAACACAATAAAAGAATCAATGTGTATAGATGAAAATCAATACACATATAAACTAATGTAAACTTGTTTTTGATGAAATCAGTTCATGAAACCAAAAGCTGATTAAATTGAAAACTAAACTTTTGTGTATGTATGTATATAAGCTTGAGTAATCAAAACTAATCTATACTTTACTAATTTCTATACTTACAAACTCTAGACACAAGTCTTTTAATAGATCTTTTTCTCCAAATAGACTTGATCCAAACTTGATTCCTTTGAGCTAGACTCCTCTTGAGTATTTGATATAATCTTTATGCTTGAGCTCTTGAATCGACACATGTTAGCTTGAAGAACTTAAAAACTAACTGAGATCTTGATTGAATATATGAAACTTAATAAACACAAGATCATTAGTACTATAACTATATGAGTTAATCATCATCAAAACTAGAGTGATGGGCCTTTGCGCCAATGATTGCATCTCAATTTTGCATTATTATCATCACATTTGTATATTTATCCTAGATTATTCTTTATTTAACTTTACTATTTAACCCTCTTTTTGATATGGTGTGTAGTTCCTTAAATGAGAAGATAAGAATAGAGGAAGCTTCTATTTTATCCCTAATCTTATCTAAATTTGGGTTTAAATTTAAATTAATTTGAAATCAAGAGGAGGAAAGGATAAATCATCATCTTCACAATTCAAATTCAAAATCAGAAGATATATTTCTAGAAGATGGTGGGATAAAGCTATTCCTAATTGAAGATAAGGAGAATAATTCAAATTAAATTCGGAGTTCAAAACCAATTCAGACTCAGATTTAGACTAGACACCTCTTAGTATTTTAATCATAATTTTCACTACAAATATTCAAATTCAAGATCCTACAGAAAGATGACTTAATGGAATATAATTATTATGTTGATCACTGTGTTTAATTCAGCCGTCTGATGAGTCATATTCAGCAACCAACAGGCTGACTTGTTGCAGATCAGTTTAGAATTGAATTCCCATATTGAATTAATATTGAATTAAAACTCCTAATTTGTATCTTATTGTGATTGGCTCTGAGACCTATTTAAAGAGTTTAAATCTCTCATAATGAGGTATCTCCACATCAAAGATCATAACTTAAGATTTTTCTTTAATTTCTCTTCCAAATTCTTCTTGAAATTTTAGGATTTAATTCTAGTTCAAGCTTTGTAAAGAAGGATGAGGCTCTTGTAATTGAAGGTGACAGCTTTAATAACAAGATTTTTTCCAGTTTATCTTTATTTAATTGCTTTCTGTAATATCTCTAGTTAATAATACTGTATTTTTATTTCTCTAATATTTATTTTGCTTTACTGATTATTCTATTATTATTATTAATTAACTTAATTTATGACTTCTTCTTTTTGTGATTATTTTTATATTAAATATACAAATTACTTTAAAATATTAAATGTTAATTTGACTTTATTTACCATTAGTATTATTACTATTAATAATTATTAACATTCTTAGTTACTATTACTATTATTTTTATTACTACCATTACTATTATTAATTGTTATTATTAGTAGTAATTATTATTAATATTATTTCATTAAAATTATGATTTTTATTATTATTGTTAATTACTATTATTATTGTTATTACTGTTATTAATTATTATTATTGTTAATATCATTATGATTATTATTACTACTAGTGTTTTTATTATTGTTGTTGTTATTAATTATTGTTAATTATCATTATTAGTATTATTAATTTTGTTATTGTTATTTATAATTATTATTATTGATATATTGTTGTTGTTGCTATCATTATTAAGGTTATAGTTAATACTATTATTGTTAGTATTATTATTGTTGTTATTTATTACTAATATTATTCTTTTTTTCATTTCCCTGTTTCCTACCCTTACCCATTACCTATTAATCCTAATCCCAATCCATACCCATTCGCCCATTACCCATTAGCCTAGACCCAATATCCCCAAACCCAAACCAAATCTAATACATTAGCCATGACCCAAACCTGTTACCTATACTTATCAACCCACTACCCATAATCCTACCTATATAATCCCCTTTTAATCGTCAATGCTAACCCTGAAAACTAATCCCATTACCTCTCCTCTCTTCTTTTGCATGATGCACAGCCGCCGCTTACCTCCCCACGGCCATCTCCTTCTCCGGCGGACCACGAAGTCATCTCCTCCCCTCTTCTCTCATTCCGAGCCTTCTTGGCCAGCAACACATCCAGTCAGCGAGAGCTCATCCCCGCGCACCTGCCGAGATCCACCATGCCCCCTTCCCCCCACAGCAGCACACCCCCAACCTTCTCCGGCAAACCCCACGCATGGTCGCCTGCAACCCATCACGACCTGCGCTCATCTTTCCATCGCGGCGCCACCACCACTCCAACCCTTCCCACACTTCCATCTCTGACTTCCACCATCATTGCATCCAACACAACCACCCCCTCCCCCAATTGGCCTGCAACTGCTTGGCCTGCCGAGCCTCTCCTCTCATGTCGCAACCACCTCTGAGATCTTCTCCGTGGCAACACCAGCGCACCACCCCATCATCCTCTCCATTTCATCCACGGCAACACCCCGGGCAGCAAATCACCACACCCCCTACTACCCTTTTGAGCCTTCACCGTGCTCCATCATTACCTCTCCGGTGAGACCGCGAACTCCTACTTGTCAATCTCTGCTGGAAGCCACTAGCACGCATAACGGCCCCCTCCTCTCCTTGCTGCTGTTGGCGCGCGGCCTGCCCCCATCCCTGCAGCCATGCCCAGGCAAAACACCCACGGAGCACCTCCATGCCTTCAATCTCCCCTCGACACCCGGCCTCCCTCAGCCAAGCCCGGCCTCCGAGGCATCACCCCATGGCAACTTCCCTCTCATCACCACTCCACAATAACCCCACGGCCGTCGTGGGCCATCCCCAACTCCGACGAGCTCCGCGAGCCCCTCCAGTGGCCTGATCTACTCCGTGGCCACTCCAACGAGCTGTCGATATACTCCACGAGCTCCGCCATCAACGGCCTTCTCCCACCGTGCCTCCCATTCGTGGGTACCCCTTTATTCCTCTCTATTTCTATCTCTCTTTAAATTTTGATGTATGTTTATATATATATCCATTGCATGTATGTTAGTGTATGTACGGGTATAAGAGTGTGTGTGTAATTTGTGTATGTATATATATATGTGTGTGTGTGTGTGTATTTATGTATGATTATGTGTGTGTGTGTATGTATTTATGTTTGTATGGGTGTGTATATGTATGTATGCATGTATATAAGGTATGTGGTATTATGTTAGTGTTGTGTTTACGTGTAGGTGTGCATGTGTGTTATGTATGTATGTATATATGTATGTATGTAATAATAGTTGAGTGTGTGTATTGTGTGCACATGTGTATGTGTATACCTGTATGTGGGTGTGTGAATGTATGTGTGTGAGTTCATGTGTTGGATTACGTGTTGAAGCGATTCGGATCCAATTGCGTGATCTGAACCCCGGTAACGGTAGACCAGACCCAATCCAGATTTGTGTTTGTTGTGGACCCGATACATTGGTGATTTGAAGACCGACCTACGAGATGATTCGGAGATCTGTATCAGTTCATGCAGTGAAAACCAGATGGCGATTCGGACCCAAAACTGTGTCATTTCATATGAGTGTTTGTTCTTATGTTATTACTTATTTACCATTGTCAATGGTTGTTTGTATGATTACTCGTATCATTTCATGTAGACGTTTGGCTTATTTTATTAGTATAGTTGTTCGTATCATTTCATGTGATATCAGTGAGTGTTCACTTTATTTGTATAGTTTATTTGAGCATTTATCGGTGTCATTTCATTTGTTAGTAGTTTGTCGTTGTTGGCTTAGGCCTAGTATTGATACATCTTAGACAGCGACCTGATTCGGTCTATTGTTGGAGATATTGTAGGTCACCTAGAGGGGAGTGAATAGGTGACAAGCTAATATAATGCTCAACAATGCGCAATTAAAAACCTAATTGTGCAAAGTAAAAACTATTACGCAAACACACAAAGTATAACACAAGAGTGTAGCCGAATTCCCGGTGAAGGGCTCCGAACTATCTCCTCAAGATTCCTCTAGATTAAGAGTTAAGGTGATACTATGGCTCTTTTGGTTGAATAAAAGTGTGAGCAAATAATCCCAAGCATATATCAATTAAGCACAAATATATCAAGCATATGAAGAGATAAACAATATACGCATGCAAGATATATAAACACAAGTGACAGAGAGATGAGCTATCGCAAACATGGGAGAATTATTTCAAGGTTCGAGCATATTTGCTCTATATCCCCGCCTTCAACACTATGAAGGATTTTCACTAAAATTGATCCCGCAAGATCACTCAGTGTCGCAACACCTACAACGAGCTCTCTTAAGAACTCTTGGACCCGCAAGTCCCTCACTTGTTCCCGCAAGAACAACACACACAAGCACCCTAGCTTGTCGAGGCCGCACCTCTTACAACTCCTCCAACCACAAGTTAGAACACTTGGTGATCACTTCACTTGGTCACCACAAAACTCTCTTCACTGAGGCCACAACCTCTACAATTCCTCAAAATATAAGAATGAAAACTTGTGATCACTTCTCTTGATCACAAAAATAACTCTCACAACAAGAATCCTTAGAGAATTGATATAGCAATGGAAAGGTCGAGTTTGTGTAAGAAAATAAGATAGAGTTGTGGAGGAAAACTCAAGAAATTTCTTTTGAAAATACTCTTAAAAACTCTCCTTTAGATATAGAAGTTTTAATCCAAAAACATGTGGAGAAAAACCCTAAGAGAGATGGGAAAAACTAGTTCTAAAACTTCTCCCAAATCTTGTGTAAAACTGGCCAAGAGAACCCTTTTTATAGGGTTCAGAAATATAGCCGTTGTGGTCCAGAACAGGCCCAGAATGGCCTGTCGGTCGACCATCCGGTCGACTGGCCAACGGTCAGATTTCTGACCGTTGGGGCAGTCGGTCGACCGGGCGGTCGACCGCCCTAAGGCAATTTGCCTGTCGGTCGACCGGTCGGTCAACCGGGGCCAGATCCAGAGAGCAAGCTCTCTGGATCAGTCGACTGCACGGTCGACAAGCCCAATGGCCAGAGCCTTGTGCACGTTTTGTGCACATCGGTCGACCGAGATCTGGTCCGGTCGACCGGTTGGTCGACCGTCGGTGGTCTCAGGCTGGGTTTTAGGGTTTTGAAACTTGGTCTTTTAAATACACATAAAATCTCATAAAATCCCATAAAATCCATAAAATAAGTTCTTGTAAATATTTGAAGAACAAACTTGTGTGACTAAAATTCAACACATATTTCAAATAATTTGAATTATTTTTGTGATATAGAAATTAAGCTTTAAACCAAAACCAGTATTTTCCAAAAACCAAACTTCTAAAAGAAAATACGGTTTTTTATAAACTTGTACAAATACAAAAACAATATATTTAAACTCATTTTGAAGCATGGATAGAATCTAATACACATATAAAAGATATATTAATGTTTTTGACAATAAGTCTAAAATAAGTTTTGAACTTAAACACGTGATATAGAAATATCAAATAAGTTTTTCTAAACATTTAAACCAACAATGTGTATGGATGAAATCCAAAACACATATAAAACATGTAAACTTGTTTCGATGAACTCTATTCATGAAACATAAAGATATCTTCTTTGAAAATCAAAACCAAAACTGTATTTCTAAAATCAAAACTATTTTATGAAAACACATATAAATTTTTTGTGTGTGCGTATATGAGCTTGAGCAATTCACAACTAATCAACCCTTTAAATTTTATCTAAAAACATAAAATCTTAACACTACAAACAACATAAAATCTTAACACTTACAAACATGACACAAGTCTTGAAAATCTTCTCTTGAAAATTTTCTTCTCCTTCTTGACTTGGTTCAAACTTGATCCATGAGCTAGACTCCTCTTTGAGTACTTGATGCGATCTTGAAATGCGAGCTCTTGAATCTTGACTTCGAATCTTTCATTGAAGCTAAACACCGACTAAGATCTTGATTAAATATCTGAAGCTAAATAAGCACAAGATCATTGGTACTATAACTACATGAGTTAATCATCATCAAAAGTAGGGTGATGAACCTTTGGGCCAACAATCTCCCCCTTTTTTATGATGAGAAAACCCATGGAGTTATATATGCATGGATTAAAGATAAGCTTCATAGGAGCTCCCCCTTAACTCATGTATAGCAATAAACATAAAGATATTCAATGAAAGTACATAAATTAAGCAAAATATATATGCATAAATACCAATATTAAGCATGCATATATAAACTCACTAAATTCTTCTCCCCCTTTTTGTCAATTCATCAACAAAGGGGTGAAGGCAAACAAACAATAAAGATGTATATGCGATATACATTCATAAAGAGGAGAGACATTAAGTTAGCTCCCCCTACATACATCCATTATATGGAGAAAGAATGACTAGACCCTAACCCATATAAAGCATAATATACAATGTATAAACGGAGATGTTAAGCTCCCCCTACACACGTGTATCATGTAAAGAAGAGAGGTCAAGCTCCTCAATGTGAGATACACTCAACATGAATTTATATATAGAGAAGATATTAAGCTCCCCTTGCATATAGGCAATACATATCAACAAATTTTAAAAGAAAATATTTGATAATACTTAAAACAAAATTTTGAAATTTCTTGAGTCAACAAAATAAATTTTGATACCAATTGTAAATTTAGATACCAATTATATTTCATTGTAAGTTTTTGATACCAATTGAGGGTAAAATATGAAATATATTTTGATACCCAACAAATACCAATTGAAATTAATGCCTAAGCTTGTAAAGATACCAATTAACATTTACAATTAAGCTTAGCATAAACAGTTTGTGCTTTATAAATGTGTAAAGACATTATAAAGCAAGCACAATAAAAATCATATATATATATATATATATATATTATATATATATATATATATATATATATATATATATATATATATATATATTATATATATGTATGTGTATATATATATATATATGTGTGTGTGTGTGTGTGTGTATATATATGTATATATATATGTATGTATGTATGTATGAAAATATCACTTGAAATTTGGTGCATACATATAAAAAAACAAAATATGAGTATACAAAGAGAATTTTCATTTAAAATTATGCATAACTCATAACTACCACCCTTTCATGCACATGATAAAAGATAGTCATAAAGGCATATAAGATATGGTCGCCCAACCATCTGCCCTTAAAGGATAGAAGTTCTCAAAAATAGGATTTGAAAAATAGTTTTAGATTGAAAACACTATCAAATGAAGAAAAGATAACTAGTTTAAAGTAATTTTTGAAAAACTAGTTAAAGATCCTTCAAATATGAAATCAAATCATATATATCTCATGAAATATGTATATTACACAAAAATTGACATTCAAGATTTATAAAGCTCACAAATGGTCTCATAAAAATAAGGTCATGAGTAAACATAATGGTGAATGTACAAGAATCATGTGAATGACATATTTAAGAAAATAAACAATATATCTCAAAACAAAAACTCATATCAAATTCTTTTTCACAAAAATATGATATATCATATAAACATGTAATATTCATCAAAACTAGGACATACAATGTACAATTAAATATATAATTGAGTACATAAAAAATGAAGCATGAAAACCAGGTATCTCAAAAATTGTATATGTATATCACAAGTTTCGATAGAATTTGCATAACAATAGATGATATAGGCATATAAGCATTTAAAATATTTTAAAATTTTTCAAGAATACATGCATAGCTAACAACCAAATCAACTCAACATTAAGCACAAAACAAATATAATTGAATTTAGGTTATTATACTAGCATATAAGACATTTAAAGCATTTTAAAAATGGAGGATGAAATGATTACCAAAACCGATGTAGCCAATTCATTTCTCTAAAATATGAGGTGGTGCTCCCACCATTCTTCCTTGATAATGATGAATCAAAGATATGTCCATCAAGGTCTGAATGCATCCACCACCAAGGCACCAATCCTCTCACGTTTTATGAGAGCCCACACCTACATCAAATACAAGAGGTGGGGATTTTGGTACCCATATCTTCTTTTTGGGTTCATGAGGGTTAGAAACAATTAGAACTCAAACATTTTTATTAGCAAAATTTAAATGATTTATTCTATCAAAACAAAATTTTGTTAAATGGTCGTTGCCGCTGCAATGTGTACAATTATACACTCTAGCATACATATGATTGTGATGTGTATGAGCATAGTGTGCATGAGATATATGCGGTGGGGTATGTGCGTGAACATGAGGACTTGTTTTTTATGAAACATAGATTCTAATTTATTGTGATTAAACGCACATTGGCTCAAAGTAGAGCCCAAATAATCAATTTTCATTTTCAAAACATGAATCTCATTTTTATCAATAGGAGATGCAACATTATTAGCATGAGAAACATGGTAAGAATCAACATTATTTTTCTTTTAAAATAATTTTCTTTTCCAAAGAGTCTTTTTTCTTTAAAACAAATTCCTTTCTTTTTCTACCAAATAATTTTATTCTTCAAACATTCGTTTTCTTTTGAAACAATTTCAAATTCATTTTTAATAGAGTCTTTTTCTTTAAAAATGGAATCTTTTTTATTTTTCAATCTTTTATTTCCATTTTAAGCAAATCATATTATAGCACCCCGTTCCCAGGATACGTACCCAAATGCGTGTCCCAAAATTTTTTGACCGTATTATTCAATTTTCTTCCAGTATTTGCTTTTGGGTTGTGATTACTTATGTTATTGGTATCGGATCTGGATTCTCAGTCTTAAAGTCAGCCCTGACTGGACCGGAAACCCGATACCAGCGTACTGCCTGATTTGACCTTTCTGATAGTCCAATTTGACCGATTTTAGTTTCAAACACTGTTTTTCAATATTTTAGATTTTTCATGATTTTCTGGGATTTTTCAGAATTTTTCTGCAAAATCTCCAAAACCGGTGTCGGTCGGCATCGCTGACTGATTCCCAGATTTTTTTAGTTTTCAAATGAAATTGAATTTTCAAAAATAACTTTCACATTACTTCTTAAAATATCATTTTCTATCTAAATACATTTTTTGGGATTTTTCTAAATTTATCAAAATTTGACCGATTTTGGTGTCGGCGCTGGAATATTCCAGGATTTTTAATTTTAAAAGTAGATTGAATTTATTCAATCTGATTTCACCAGGCATCTTAAAATATTATTTACTATTTTTGACAATTTTTTGGAGCATTTCTGAAATAGTCAAATTTTACCCTATTATATAATAATATAATTTACCGTTCTTTTCTTTTCTTACTTTTCCTTCTCCACTTCTCTACTTATTACTCCCAAAATATTCTATTTATTTTATTATTTAATAAAATATTTATTTATTATTTTTTTACTATTTCTTTTCTTTTCCTTTAAATTTTTCCCTTTTCCTTTCTTTTTCTTCTTTTCTTTTCTTCTCCCTTACTTCTCCCCCATACATGCACCCGACCACTCCCTGCAGCCCTGCTGTAGCTGCAAAACAGTAGCACACCCCCCATTCCCCCCATTCCTCTCCCATTCCTTCCCTTTCTTTCTTCTCCTTTTAATTTCCTTCCTTCTTCCCTTTTTCCTTCTTCATCTTCATTTCATTTCTCCACCAACAACCAACCTCTCCACCATCACCACCGCCGCCCACAGCCATCCTAGCCACCGCCGCCGCACCCCTACCTCCCCTCTTCCCTCCCCACTTCCATCACCCCCAAATCCCACCTCCATTCCTCCAATTTCAACATAACCCATTCCACCACTTCCTCTTCTTCTCCAAAATCCACCATCAACCCACCACCCCCTCCACTTCCAAACCCAACCACCATCTCCTCCTCCTTCTCCAACTCCCCAACACCACCAATCACCACCAACCACCACCCACCACCTCCTTCAACAACACAAACAACAACAACAACACAACAAACTCCACCACCCCCTCTCCCCCAGGCCCTAGGCCGCCGCCCCCCTCCTCGCCGGCCGCCCTCCGGCGGCGGCGGCACCGTCCAGGCCCGCCGGCGGTGGCCGGCCGCCGACCACCCCTCCCCCTCCTTTTCTTTTTCCTTTTCTTTATTTCTTTCCTTTTTTTTCTTTCTTTATTTCCTTTTTTTCTTTCTTTCTTTTATTTCCTTCTTTTTCCCTTCTTTCTATTTTTACCCATCCCCTCATTTACTTATTACTTCTCTATATTTATCAATATACCACCCTCCTTTATTTCTTTATTTCATTCCTTCCCTTTTTCCACATTTCCTTTTTCTTTTTTTAACAAATTCAACAAAACTCTTTTCTCTCTCTCCTCTCCTCTCTCACTCCCTCTCTAATATTTATAATATATAAATATATGTATATAGTTTAATATATGTGGGTTAGTAGCTTGCTTGAACGTGTTCGCGGATCTTCCCGGAATTTTCTCGGTATTTTTATTTCGGTATTAGGCGAGTACATTTCTAAATTTATTACTATCATTTCATGTCTAATAATTATTATCTTGCTTTTAATATATGATGTCTCTTTATGCAAGTTAGTATATGTTATATAAATGATTTTTAAAATTTATCATGTTTTATAAATAGCTTCCAACCGTTATTATACTTTGTTGGACCGGTATTATACCGGGTATGCCTAGATCTGCTCCCGCTTAACTCGGCTTCGCATAGCTAATCAAAAATAAATTTATTATTATAAATATGGTTGTGAAGAGTTTGAAATGTTTATACCGTTCTCTTGTACCATGTTACGTGACCGGTTGATACCTGATATTTGATGTTGTGACTCTCACCGATATATTAGTTACCTGATCCTGACATGTATACACCTGATACTTGCCATGCTATACTTGACACTTGATATCTGACACCGGTACTTACCATGCTATATTTGACACTTGATATCTGACACCGGTACTTGCCATGTTATACTTGACCCTTGATATCCGACACCGGTACTTGACATGCTATCACACACTTGACATGCTATCACCTAGTACTAGTACACTTGGCCTGATATTGTGACACCTGACTGGTTACTATTATACCTGGCACCTGTATTATATTGCATATTCATGGCTATCACTTTTACGGAGACTTGGCATAATTATTATATTGTTACCAGACATTTGTACTCCTGTACTCCTGAACTCCTGTATTCCTGAACCCTTGTAACAGGGAGACTCCTGATATTATACTCTTGATATTATACTCCTGTTAATCCCCGTAATTGGATAATCATGGTTATTGGATCACTGTATACACTTGTGGACATTATCTTTGGGCAATATTTATATAATAAAGTACTCTACATACACTGGGGTGGGAGAAATTGATGGAAACCGGTATGACGTCATATTTATAATGGTGATATTTCTGAAGTGTCGTGTAGGGCGCGTAATGATAAGTCCCCGGAAGCAGTAATCTGAATCTGAAGTGTCATGTGGGGCGCGTAATGGTAAGTCCCCAGAAGCAGTAGCCTGTACTCCTGGGCTAGTCTCGGGCAGAGACGGGACCCACTATAAATATGAGCCATCAGATTTATCAGTTTTCAAGTAATAACTCGTCTTATTCATAAGTGGATGTATGTGTTTCGGTAGCACATACAAAAGCATATGGATCGGATGAATAACATAAAACAACCAAACAGTAATAATATTAGGAACGTGTGATATTTGGTCTCTCCTTTGTTCGGGTCCTGGTACTCACATATCAGACCCGGATAAGTTCTACAGAGTGCGAACTCTAGTATGAACTATCGGTGATGTGAGGCGCTAGTAGGGAGGCGATTAAAATATCAAACGGTACTGATTATTATTATTGGATAAATTAAAATGCAACACCTTTATATTCCAGCTATAATGTTATGCCCCGAGTTGACACCCTGCTTTATGACATATGATTTCTGTGGCACAATGATACTCAGACACACTTTAGTTCTATTACTCTAAGGGCAACTCAAGTTGTATGAACTCAGATGTTGGCGACATGGGATATGTAGTATATAGATGAGGGTTTCCTTGTTTGGATTATCCCTTGATGTATCAAATCTCGTGAATCCATAATCTGAACTTGTATAACTAGTTTTTTCCATACTTGTATTTATCGCATGTTTAACTTATTTACCGCATGTTTATATGTACCTATGCTCTTCATACTGCCTTCTATGCATATTTTCAGTTTCAGATTCATCGATATATATGATTTACTGTCGTTCCTTTAATTTTCCTTATGTGACTTGTTATTACTTGTACCTGCATACTTGAACCACATCACTTGATCATGTACACGTGTGCCTGTTATGCACGCCATTTGGCTTTATTATATGTACTCGCAGGGTTGTGTCTGATAACCCTAGATTCTCATATCCAAATCCTAGAGACCGGACCTTGGTGGCCTTGCTGTAGCTGATCAGAGTGCGCAACGGATCCTTCCGTGACGATCGGAGTACAGCAGAAGCTTGGATCATTGCCGCAGCTCTTCCTCCCAGTTCCTCTCCTGTTTGGTTCTCGAGACCCCTCTTGCTGATCGTGAGCACCTCTCAGCTTATGTATATCTCTTCATGTATTGTTTTCTTTTGTATTTTTGGTGATGTAATATTCCTGTAATATTGTATCACTCTCTGTGATAACCATGTACTTGTGCTATTTCTGTTGGAATGTATATTACCACTGTGCTACCGCACTCTGATTCTTGCCTGTACTGATGCTTAGCGTATATACGTGAGGGTATTTCTGACCTGCGTATATACGTCGCAGTGACACCCCCTTACCCGCGGGATCGGAGCGTCACACATATTTTTCAAGAAGTTGTTGACAAAATAAAGCAAGCTCATCATATGGCATGTCAACATCTTCATCAAGCTCGGATTCGAAGTTTACCTCAAGGGGGTCATCCCCTTGGACTATGTAGCATATGTTGAAAGCATCACTTCTATCCTCTGAGTTACTCTCTTTTTCATTTGACGTTTGTTCCCCAAGAGAGCAAAGAGTGTTCCAAACTATAAAAGCCAATTCAATGTTAGACACCCTAGATAAACAATCATCATTTAGGGTACTCTTTATATCATGGATGGCTTTTGTGTTAGCCTCAAGATGTTTGCCATTAATAAAATATGAATCCTTAATAGTGACAAAATAGACATATGAATTCCTAAGGCCTTAAGATATATAGACATCTTAACATTCTAATTTTAGAAGTCAAGAATGTCAAACAAGAGAGGTGTCATGAAATTCATGTGTGTGTAAACAAAAATATTGTGATTAGCTAAAATAGGATCTTTAACTCAAGGTTGTTAGACCCAAATCAAGAGAACTAAGCTCTGATACTAATTGTAGGCCACCTAGAGGGGGTGAATAGGTGACATGCTAATCTAATGCATAACAATGCGGAATTAGAAACTTAATTGTGCAAAGTAAAAACTATTACGCAAACACACAAAGTATAATACAAGACTGTAGCCAAATTTTCGGTGAGGGCTTTGGACTATCTCCTCAAGATTCCTCTAAATTAAGAGTTGAGGTGCTACTATGGCTCTCTTAGTTGAATACAAGTGTGAGAAAACAATCCCAAGTATATATCAATTAAGCACAAATATATCAAGTATATGAAGAGATAAACAATATAAGCATGCAAGATATATAAACACAAGTGAGAGAGAGAAAGAGAGAGATGAGCAATCGCAAACACGGGAGAATTATTTCGAGGTTCGAGCACACTTGCTCTACGTCCCCGCCTTCAACACTATGAAGGATTTCCACTAAAATCGATCCCACATGATCACTCGGTGACGCAACACCTACAACGAGCTCTCTCAAAAACTCTTGGACCCACAAGTCCCTTACTTGCTCCCGCAAGAATAACACACGCAAGCACACTAGCTTGCTGAGGCCGCACCTCTTACAACTCCTCCAACCACAAGTTGGAACACTTGGTGACACTTCACTTGGTCACCATAAAGCTTTCTTCACTGAGGCCACAACCTCTACAATTTCTCAAAATAAAAGAATGAAAACTTGTGATCACTTCTCTTGATCACAAAAATAACTCTCACAATAAGAATCCTTAGAGGATTGATATAGCAATGAAAAGCTCAAGTTTGTGTGAGAAAAGAAGATAGGGTTGTGGTGGAAAACTCAAGAAATATCTTTTGAAAACACTTTTAAAAACTCTCCTTTTGATATGGGAGTTTTACCCAAAAAACATGTGGAGAAAAACCCTAAGAGAGATGGGGAAAACTGGCTCTAAAACTTCTCCAAAGTCTTGTGTAAAACTGGCCAAGAGAACCTCTTTTTATAGGGTTCGGAAATATAGCCGTTGGGGTCCAAAACATGTCCAGAATGGCCTATTAGTCGACCGCCCAGTCGACCAGCCAACGGTCAGATTTCTGACCGTTGGGGTTGTCAGTCGACCGGCCGGTCAACCGCCCAAAGCAATTTGCCTGTCGGTCGACCGCCCAGGTTCGACCGAGGCCAGAACCAGAGAGTGAACTCTCTGGTCGGTCGACCGACCGGAGCCAGATCCAGAGGGCAAGCTCTCTGGAGTGGTCGACCACACGGTCAACCGGCCCAATGGCCATAGCCTTGTGCACGTTTTGTGCACATCGGTCGACCGCCCAGTTTACCGAGATCTGGTCCGGTGACCGGTCGTTTGACTGCCAGTGGTCTCAGGCTGGGTTTTAGGGTTTTGAAACTTGGTCTTTTAAATATCCATAAAATCACATAAAATCTACAAAAATAAGTTCTTGTAAATATTTGAAGAACAAATATGTGTGACTAAAATTCAACACATATTTCAAACAATTTGAACTATTTTTATGATATAGAAATTAAGCTTTAAACCAAAACAGGTATTTTCCAAAAATTAAACTTCTAAAGGAAAATACAGTTTTTCTATAAACTTGTACAAATACAAAAACAAGATATTTAAACTCATTTTGAAGCATGGATAGAATCCAATACACATATAAAAGATATATCTATGTTTTTGACAATAAACTCTAAAATAAGTTTTGATAAATACAAAACTTAAACACATGATATAGAAACATCAAATAAGTTTTTCTAAACATTTGAACCAACAATGTGTATGGATGAAATCCAAAACACATATAAAACACGTAAACTTGTTTTGATGAACTTTATTCATGAAACATAAAGATATCTTCTTTGAATATCAAAACCAAAATGGTATTTTCTAAAATCAAAACTATTTTATGAAAACACATATAAATTTTGTGTGTGTGTTTATATGTGCTTGAGCAATCCACAACTAATCTATCCTTTACATTTTATCTAAAAACATAAAATCTTAACACTTACAAACATGAAACAAGTCTTAAAAATCATCTCTTGAAAATCTTCTTCTCCTTCTTGACTTGGTCCAAACTTGATCCATGAGCTTGACTCCTCTTTGAATACTTGATGCGATTTTGAAGCGCGAGCTCTTGAATCTTGACTTTGAATCTTTCATTGAAGCTAAATACCGACTAAGATCTTGATCAAATATCTGAAACTAAATAAGCACAAGATTATTAGTACTATAACTACATGAGTTAATCATCATCAAAACTAGAGTGATGGACCTTTGGGCCAACAGATATTTGGTCACTATTTCTTTTAATAATAACTTATATTATTGCTTGTTAATAAAAGACATCATAACCCGGGGAACAGGGGTAATTACTTGATAATGCATGTTGTGTATTTTGGAAGGACTAGTTATGGTATACCATGTTTAGTTCCACCATGGGGAACTAAGGTAGCACTGGCTACCTAGTTATTCAGTTCTCCATTATTGAGGCTATGCCCAGACTACGACGCCACACCAGTTATTCTTTTGTGTGAAGCTGTGGTCTTTAGTTATTAAGGCCTTGAGGTCCGTCCTGGTTCAGTGCCAGGAATGTTAGACCGTGGTATCAGGCATGCACGGTACCCTTCCAAAACATACGCACTACATTGGCAGGCAGTTACACAAATGATAACCTTGTTTGATATGTGGGAAAATGGTTGTGGTATGGACGCAGGTAAGTACCACATTAGTTAGGTTAATAAATAACCAACCAGACTAGAGACATATCTAGATTACACTATCTTTGACATCAGTTGTTTCTTTTCACTGTGATATGAGTTATATTTCATTCATAGCTTTGTTCATGATATTGTTTATTCAGTTACTTTCTATTTACAATTTTCGATATTTAATTATTGTATGCACGCTGATTATATGCACGAGCACTTTTCCTTTTTTTTTTACACACTCATTGGGTTGCTTTCTGATGATCCTGAATTTGTACGTCCAGATATTGGATGCTTTATTCTATTGATCCATGTTCGTTGAGATCGTACGCTTCACAAGAACCCAGAGTTTCTATTTATTTGATTCTGGTATTCTTACTTCTCCTTTATTTATATTGTTCCCTGATTCTCCCTATATCATTATCAGTTCTCATTTCATCTC
The DNA here is from genome assembly GCA_038442645.1 of Agave tequilana. NCBI lineage: Eukaryota > Viridiplantae > Streptophyta > Magnoliopsida > Asparagales > Asparagaceae > Agave > Agave tequilana. Next base: position 177,581 of record JAVJIF010004780.1, read on the forward strand.
TGTGTTTATTTATTATCTGTGTGGATGCTTATATGTAGTATTGTAGTGATCTTGATTTATCATAGTAGAATTTTGTAGCTTGTTTCAGGTTACTTAAGACTTAGCATGTATACGTGGGGTATTTTTCTTGTGCATATGCGTCGCCGACTCTCGTCGCGTCTCCGCTCCAGCGTATTTTGGGAAGCGGGTGTGACATTTTCTTTACTTACTTTCTTTTTTACCATGCTTTCTTTAGATTCTCTCATGAATAACTAATCTTTTTCATGGCTTATTAATATCTACCCACCACTACTTATAATTCTATGTTAGAATAAACTGATTGGATCCTATGCATTCTTAAACCCTAAAAATAGCTAATACTCTTGAAGGCACATGACGATAGTTAAATCTATTATTTGCTAATACTTCCCAATGGTTTTTCTTATTCTATGCTTAGATAGCCTTGACAGTTTAATGTTACTTATTCTTCTTATTTTATGCTTGGGAAACTTTGATAGTTTAATGTTAGGTCTTGATAGTGATTATTTCAAATAGGATTTCTCCATCTTACGTATCTTACTTGAATTGAATGCAACTCTAAGATATAGTGTTTATGATTCAAAGTAAAGTTTAATCTAGCATAGGTTAGTAAGTTAGTGTTGGTAGATGATTAGTAAGCCTTTCTCCTTTATATTTTTAAAACCCTAGTTTTTAATCCAACTTTATCTTCATCTTTTTTCTATCTCTAACACTTAACATAGTATTCTTCTTTTAAAATAAAGACCAACCTAACCAATTCAGTGCTTAGAAAGGTACTGAAAAGCTTCTAACGAATTCCTCCCTGTGATTCGACCCGCTTAGCCCTTACTACTGTGGATAAATTGTGAAAGGCAGAGACTTAATTGACATTCAGATAACATCCTTCTAACCTTAACTCATCTCTGTTTTTCGACAATCAACCAACATCTTTAGCCATCTGGTCTCCTTGTCACTTCACGCAATATACCTTAGCTTTCCTGTAACAGATTTTTCATATATCAGTAATAAAATTTTTTGAATTGATGGTTAATGAATCTATAGAGACATATATATGATTATATGAATGCCAAGGTGTAAATCCTTCATAACATGCGATTGGGGTGGAAACTGACACTAGCAGATGACCCAGTTGCCTTAAGGGTGCTTGAGCCAATAATACCTTAAGTTTTGATGATTAAAAAATCATCTAAGTTACTAAATTAATTATTCTATATTAAAACAAACCATGGAACTGAAAAGAAGGTTGGATAAAATGAGCTTACAATGCAAAATCCAAATTGAAGGTGATGGAAATAGAGCTCCAAAAGGCAACTTATTGTCCATATCATTTTGGAGCTAAACACTTGAAGATCCAAACATGAACTAAACTTACAAATATCTATTAGGACTTCAAGGTAATAATTAAAAACTTGAAGTTTCAAGGAGTCATGAAGCTTTCACGTTGCAGAAACAAAAGGACTCCCTCCGTATTAAAATTCATCACTGAAGAACTCATGAAGCTTTCAATGTCAAATATTCATTAGGACTTCATATGTAATGAAAGAAGAACTGAGACAAGAACTTAATTTGGCATTAGAATCCTTTATCATACTTTTTCATATTTGTTTTGATTTAAAATCAATTATGATTTCTCTCAAGTTTTATCGATATGCCAAAGGGTTTTAAATTATATTTAAATTATTGATTTGGGTTTATCAATTTTGATTTTATACCTATTGGGATTTATACAAATTATTCATATTTTTTTGACGACATTTATATCATGTTTTGCGAGTTTGAGATTGTTGGACCAACACTCGATTGCATTTTCACACTTGTGCATGCATGTTTTGTTTTGGTATCAAGTGTCTTTTTCCTTAAGTTTTGTTAAATTGCCTAAAAGCTTTTTAATTGTATTTATAGTATCATTCTGAGCATATTTCCTTAGATTTTATGCCTATTGTAATTTATACAAATTTTCTCATATTTTTTCAAAGGCATTTAAATCAATTTTTTAGAAAGTGAGGTTTTACCAATCTAAATTTTTGAGCTTTCCTTTTCTGTTGCTTTATAAATTCAGATTATACTTGATATTGATTTTCAATCCTGCCATTCTATATTTTAGTATAAAGGTCTTGAAGTCTACTCTCCAATGAATTTTATTTCATATCAATCTATGGTCGTATCTCAAGTTATGATCTTTTTAGTACAAACTGTTCACTATTTTCAAACTGTTTTCTAGGGTTTTTGGGTCGATCGCCAGAACTCAATGGTCGATTGAATTGACTATTAAAATTTTTGATGTGGCAGCACTCAAAGCGACCGACTGTCACGGGCGACGCAGATCATCTGATAGAGCTTAGTGCTCTCAGTCACGAGCTGGGTCGACCGCTGGGGATAATTCAGATTATCTGCCAGAGCCAGTGCTCTGAGCCACGAGTTGGGTTGTCGACCAGGGACGATACAAATCGTCTGCTAGGGCCAGATTTTCACCCTTAACTTTTTGTTGAGTCGTGAGTCGCCCGCTAAGGTCGATTAATCATAGCTAAATCTAGTATTTGTCTTATTCACGATCGACCGCCATGGTTGATCAGTTTTCAACAGATTTTGAAAATGAGTGAAAACTTTTTGAAATAACTTTGAATTTTTTATTTGAGTGCACAATACAAGTCCCAATCATACAATCACGTGTGACTGTTGATATTTTCACTGTACAACTGCAGATCAACCGACAATCATCCACTGATTTGACGGTTTGACTTGAACTAGTTTTGTTTGATCAAACCGATCGACTGCCATACTTCAACGATCGACCGAAAGAGGATCTCTATCTTATTTGAGGTTTGAACACAAATTTTTGGCTGAACTTTTTTTCACCTACAGTTATCTTTTCTTCTCTGTAAATACTACTTTTCACTACTCTTTTGATAACTTTTGGAATACTGTTATTACTCCAAAAGATATTGTGCTTATTTTCTTTCTACAAGCTTATTTCTTTATTTTTTAAAAATGAGTGATTTAGATATGATTTCAAGTTTGTGATTGAGAATTGATTTACACTCTCTTCTCAATTGTTGATCTCGTCCAAAGTTCTTATAGATTCTAAATTCAAGCTTTCATCTTGATTTTCATGCATCTAAATCTAAAGAAATATTTTAAAGAGCTTATTTTTCCATTCTTTTCTCAACATTCAAAAGAGTAATTTGTGCTTCAAGATTCTTGATTGAGATATTATTTTACACTTGATATTCTCTTTCTCTCAATCTTCTTCAAAGCACTCAAGGATTTAAGATCTAAAGCTTTCATTGTTCATTCATTTATTTAGACTTATTCTTAATCAAATATTTTGAAGAGCTTATTTTCTCACTCTTTTCTCAATATTGTAAAGAGTGATTTGTGCTTTCAATGTTCTTGATTGAGATTGTTTTATACTTGCTATTTTTTCTCTCAATCTTCTTCAAAGCAGTCAAGGATTTAAGATCTAAAACTTTCAATTTGTTCATTTATCTAAATCTATTATTGATCAAATATTTTGAGGAGCTTATTTTTCCTATTTTATTCAAATATTCAAAGATGTGATACTTTCGTGCTTTCTTGTTCTTTGATTGAGAAATTGATTTATACTTTTTATACTTTTTTCTCAATTTTTTTCCAAAAGCACTTAAAAATTTTAGATTCAAAGCTTTTATCTTAATATATCATTCATTTAGATCTATAATGCAAAATTAAACTTGATTTTTATTCTTCATACTAATAGAGCCTCAAAGTTGTAATCTTTATTTGGTATTTGAGCTTTATTGGTTCTCATTTTGTTAGAGAACAAACTCACCTTGTGTAAAGCTGTTGTGAGAAAATTCATCCAACTGGAAGTTGGTTCGTGCAAGGTCAAGGCTTCCACCCGTAAAGAAAGTCGAAAAAGTCTAGGCTTTTACCCATAAAAATTTAAATGAAAGGTTTATGCTTCTACCTGCAAAGAATGCAATTGTAAAGCTCAAGACTTCTACCCGAAAGGAAGTCGGTGTAAAGGTCTACGCTTCTATCCAGAAAGGAAGCAACCAATAGAAGATTGATTTAAAATCGTAGAGAGGAGGCCTCTAGGTAGTGGGGTTTCTGGTTGGTGGATGAACCACTATATCGTGCTTCGAGTTTCTCTTGCTCAATCTCTCTTACTCTACCTCTCTCTATTACTTGTTTATTTGCTATTACATTTTTATTATTTCATTTATTGTTATAGCAATATTGTTTTTCATCTAATCAAACATTAGCTTACACTTTGTAGTATTGTTTAGTTGGATTATTGAAATATATGTTTATATATAGTTGTTCTAGAATTGACTTATATTATAATTTGTATCTATCCAATCTAAATTGGGTATTATTTATTTTAAATTACTTACAAACCCTATTCACCCCCTCTAGGGTTGCCATATTGGTTTTCTGACCCTTTTGCACATGTATTCACATAAATCAATAAACCATGTGAAATATCACCAAACTGTCTCAAAACATAGCATTGGGCCTGATGTTGGTAGAAGGAACTTGACTTGATGTTGGTGGAAGGCAACATATATCAATATATATGTATATCTAAAAGCTACTATGACACCTGGAATATTTTGTACCACCCCCTTATACCCCAATTCACACTGAAACTCTACACATTCTAATGTTGGACCCGCAACAGAAACAGAAAAAAGCGAGGGTTGTGTTCAGCAACTCTTAAAATAACCACAACTTTCTGAAAGTGGGACCCAAAACAAAAACAAGAGAGAGAAAATACAAATTTCATAAATTGAAACTATCCTTCTATCTTTTGAAAACTTTACCAAATTAAAACTACCAATCTATTATTTAGAAACTTTCTCTTTAATCCTTAATCCTGTAAACCTCTTCCAAATAAAAGCTTTCATCTCTATATTTTTTTCTACTTGATAGCCTTATACCAAAATAAATTGTACTTTAATATGATGATGTATTTATCATATAGAATCCTAACATAGAAGCTTCTTTTCTCTTATTAGAATCCTAATTATAAATATAGATTTGAATGTCTTAAAAATTGAATTAAACTTGTTTCTAATTTAATAAGATGGCATACTTTATATTTTCTTATCTAAAGAATTTATTTCAGACAACTTGATACCTACTTATTCAATATAATTTCACAACTCTCATCTCTTGTGTTTTATTTACTGATAATAAAGATATATAAATATTCCAAAAACAAAGATATTTAATAAAAAATAGATTTGGATAAAATTAAATTTGTAGAACTTGTTGATAAATATATTTTTAAAATATCAAAAATCAGACAGTTGATTCTCAAAAGAGCTTGAAACAATAATTAATTTATCTTATCATATTACTTATTTGTGATACATATTGTTAGTTAGTTATATTACCAATATGAATTGTGTATAAATTTTGTTTCATAAAATATTTATTTTATTTTGATTTTACATGTTTTCTTTCTCAAAATATTTCTTATTGACTTTTAATTTAACATGTTTATTTCTCAAAATATTTTATTTTCTAAAAATTGCTAATTTAGTTTTATTAAAAATATATTTGAAATTAAATTTGTTATATCTAATTAAGCGATTAGGAAGAAAAAACCAAGATTCTGTGTTTAGAAAGGAAAAGTTAAAGACATATTGATTCTAGTTTTGCTACCTATATTATTTTTAGAGAAAATAATAGAGAAAGTTAGAGATACCCTTTCAAACTAATAATAAATTTACTGTGTGACCTTTAGCCACATGCCATGCACGCGAAAGACTGAAGTGTTTATTAGATTAGTATTCTGGCATATTATTTTTTTAAAACTTTTTTATACTCTATTGAACACAGATGACATACACTGAGATTCAAATATGATAAGATTTTTCTAAATGTTGTGATAATATTTTTAAACTTTTATCCTAATAATGAAATTATCTAGAAAGGGTGAAAAGGTGATGTGCTAATCAATGCAGAAATTAAATCTTAATTAACAACACAATAAACAAATCCAACTCAACAACCAAGAAATGAAGCCGTATACTCGGTGAAGAGCTATGAACTTCTCCTCTTGATTCCTCTTAAAATAAGAGTTAAGTTGCACAATTGCTTTTTTGACGTTTAGAGAGTTCAAACCAATATAGAGAATATACGAATGTAGTAGAGCATGTAAAGAATGAGAATCAAGTGTATTTTAAAGATTATATATGTGTATCACAAAGTTTTCATAAAATTATTTTGTACAATAAACAAAACAATATTTTGAAAACTTGAGAGCTTAAGCACTTCACTTATGTGTTATCAAAACAAGATTCAAGTAAATTAAGAAAATTTTTGATTAGTGGGAACAATAAATTCAATGTCACGCCCCGCTTCCCAAAATATGCTGAAGCGGAGACGCGACGAGAGTCGGCGATGCATATACACAAGAAAAATACCTCACATATACGCGCTAAGCCCTAAGTAACTCGAAACAAGCTATAAATCCCAACTATAATGAATCATGATTACTGCAATATGACATATAAGCATCCACGCATTATATCAGAGCAATAAAGAACTAGAATAACAACTGACTCTGATATATCGAGGATCAGGAAATAACAGGAAGGTAAGAAAAATAAGAATACCAGAATCAAATAGGGAGAAACCCAGCTCCTCGCGAAGCGTACGGTCTCATCGAACACCTAAACAATATAGGAAAGCGTCCAATATTTGGATGTATAAATCCAGACCATCAGAAAGCGACCCAGTGAGTGTGTGTGTGTGTAAAGGAAAGTGCTCGTGCATATAAATAATGTGCACAGAATAATAACAAGATAAACTGCAGACATAAGATAACTAAATAACATGATTAACAAATAACTGAATAACAATAACATGAATAAGTGTGCAGATAAAAGATAACTAATACAACTGTAAACAAACAACTGATGTCAAGATATGTAACCTGGCATATCTCACTAGTCTGGTTGGCTGTTATTAACCTAACTAATACAGTACTTAGCTGTGTTCCATACCACAGCCATTTTCCCACGTATCAAACAAAGTTATCGTTGATGTAACTGCCTGTCAATGTAGTGTATGTGTTTGAAAGGGTATCGTGCATGCCCGGTACCACGGTCTAACACCCCTGGCGCTGAACTAGGACAAGCCGCAAGGCTCTAATAACTGAAGACTACAGCCCCACACGGAAAGACAACTAGTGTGGAGCCGAAATCTGGGCATGGTCCTAACAACTGACAACTGAATAACTAGGTAGCCAGTACTACCTTGGTTCCCCATGGTTGAAACCCACAACTCGGTACCATAATAAGTCCTTTCAAAATACACGACATGCATCATCAGGCAATTACCCCTGTTCCCCGGGTTATGATATCTTTTATTAACAAACAATAATATGAGTTATTATTAAAGAGTAACTGATATCTCTAACAAATAGTGATGTCAATAATAGTTGATAATCTGACAACTGATATCTGACAACTGAGTAACTGACAACTAATATCTGACATCTAAAATAGGATACTAGAGATATAGCCACTAACACAATGGTGTCACTAACAACTGGTAATTGGTACCGATATCTGACAACTACTATAAACTCAGAAATACATCATATGATCACTATAAATCCATATATTGGTCCAAGCATCAAGAAATCTAATCTCTTAATAAAATAACATCATAACAAGTCCGTCGTCAATACCCAAATGAATCATCACCTAAGTTATTACCAAATGAAAGAATAACAAGTCTGAGAAGTACTCTACATGAAATATGTCATCTGTCCTCAAATATGAACTGGGCCAACTAACCAGTGGATCGAAACGAGTCATTGTCTAAGGTATATCGCTACTAGGCCTAAACCAACAACGACAAACTACTGACACATGAAATAGTGCTGATACAAGCTCATATCAACTAGGTAATTAAAGTGAACAATCATTGGTGTCTCATGAAGTGATATAAGTAATCAAACTGGTAAAATGTAACAGAAAGTCACATGAAATGATAAGAGTAACATGTAAGAGCATACCGACAATGGTAAATAAAGAAATACACAAGAACAAACACTCACATGAAATGACGCGATTTCAGAATCGAATCGCTGTCTGGTCTTCACTGCATGAATCGGTAATGTTCTACGGATCATCTCATGGATCGGTCTTCGAATCGCCTGTGCATCGGGTCCAGAATGGATACAAATCTGAATCTCCTGTTACCGAGTTCCGATCGTCCGAGCGAGTCTGAAATGCTATAACACGCCACCAAACACAAAGAGAGGAAGGGGAATCAACGTACGCACATAAAACACTTACACACATACTCATATTAGCATGCCACACGTGCATACACCCACGGGTACACCCACATACATACGTGTACACCCACCCAAATACATATACAATTATGCACATACATATACACTACACTTATATATACCCAGACAAACATACACTCAAGCATTCACTCACACACACACACACGCATCTCTTAATACATACATACAAACATGCATACATGCATACACAACACATACAAACTCACGCACGCACCAACAAACACTATACCATACAAACAAAATATGCACATAGTCAAGAAAGAGCTCTCAGTCAAGAGGAGTTAGAGAGAGAAGCTCTCCCAGGGCCGAATCTCCCATGGTGGATTCTACCCTTGTCTCTTCTTCATCTGAGTGCTTGCATCACTTTCTTTCTTGGTTCTTCGTCTCTTTCCTGGTGCGTCTTTGGTCTTTGTGTGTGAGTCTCCCATCCCCAGTTGGGCTGGTGGGCAAGGCGGCTAATCTTCCTTTTGGTTCCGTTCCTCCTTGCTACCATGAGGCCTTCCACTAGATCTAGATCGGGGGCAGCTAAGGAGCTTGGTAGGAAATTTATTGAGGGAGGATCCACTATGGATGCGCCACCACCAGTCCAAGATCGGCTGCTGTTGGTGAAGTCGAGTTCTGAGGAGCAGCAGCAGAATCTTGGAGGTGAGCAGTTGGATTCTATCTCTGTTTCTACCTCTTATGACTCTGAAAATGTGGATGATGATGAGGGGAGATCTGTGGAACAAGGGGAAGCCGAAGGAGGTTTGTTGGCAGACCAGGTGTTTGAGGGAATGCCTCAATCGGTGCCTGTTGCTGCTGCTTTGAACCAGGTTGCTGGTTCTGTTGAGGGAGGTGCTGAGAAGAGGGAAAACAGTATGAAGAGGGCCCCTTGGGTTAGTCTGTTCAGGGATAACAGAAATTTGGGTAAAGGCATCAAGTTGGAAGTGATGGAATCCGAAGAGGACATGCTACTGATTGAAGAGGAGGATGTGGATGATGTCGAAGAAGCTTGGGGGTTTTGTTTGGTGGGACAATTTGCTGGTAAGTTCCCTGGTATGGGGGCAGTCCGGAGTATTCGAGAGGGTTGGAAAGTGCAATGTAAACACTGGATCCATCGTTCAGGATGGATAGTGTTCAAATTTTGTTCGGAGGTGGATAAATTGAGTGTGTTGAATGGGGGACCATATTTCATCTATGGAAGATACTTAATGTTAAAAAGCATGCCTAGGTGCTTCACTTTTGGAGGAGAAGATATAGCCATGGTTCCGGTGTGGATTCAACTGTTGGACCTTCCTTTGGACTGTTGGAATGCGAGAGCCCTCAGTAAGATAGTGTCCAAAGTCGGGAAACCCGTAACCACTGATAAGATGACATTGACTAAAGAGAGGCTCTCTTTTGCAAGAGTGATGGTGGAGGTGGATGCAACCAAAGATCTTGTTAGATCAGTGGAAATGAGGTTGCCTACTGGTGCATTTTATGAACAATTGATGGTTTTTGAGTATACACCGAAGTACTGCAAGAAATGCAAGTCTTTTGGGCATGTTGATGGCGATTGCAACAAGGAGGTGGCGGGGAGAAGTTACCCTGTATACATGCCTAAGAGAAAGGTGCAGCATGAGGGAGTAGGTGTGAACAAAAATGTGGTGACTGGTGGGAATAAAGGGGGAGCCAAGGCACTGGTTGGGCAGTTTAAACAAGGGGTTGGTTCGGCCATAAATTCTGCTGGTTCTTCGGCTGACGGTAGGCAGCATGTCACGGCGGCACAGGAGGTCATTCACTCGGAGATTCGGACTGAGCTACGTGAGACTCATGGTGGAAGCTTGGGTATTGTTGCTCCTGCTGTAGGTGGGGATCTGATGGGTGGCAAATCTGGGTATTCAGGTGTTGTCCAGACAGGGAACTGCAGGATGGGAGAGGCTGTATCTGCTGGAGTTCTGCTGCCAAGAAATTCTAGTCTGGCAGCAGAACGGGTTGATTCTGGGCTCGGGCAGGGGTCTCTTGCCCCTATTCCTAAGCCTTCAGCTGAAGGTCTGTCAAATGTGGCTGTAGGGGGAAAGAAAAGTGGTAAAAAGAGCAAGCGTATGGTGCTTCCTGGACAGCGAGCTGAGGCTCAGGTTTTGCAATATGCGGAGGAAGACGAGCGGCATGCGGTGCCTCCTGGGGAGGGGGCTTCTTCGCAAGCACGGTTACCGAACACATTAGAGACCAAGGAGAAGGTGGGTGTGGTGGACCGTAATCTGTTGTCTGCTTCTGGACTGCAAGATTCCTTGGATCATGGTCTCGTTTGTTCAGTGGTGCAGGGTTTAAAGGCGGTTGTTAAAGAAAAGAGTTCTAGGTGGGCGGAGGAGGTAGGGGCGGCTGATGAAACAATCATGTCTCTAGAGCGGCAAGCCACCTCTACTATTGTCTCTAAAGGAAAAGCGAAGGGGAAATCCCTTCAATCTTCCAAATGAAGGTGGCGTTTTGGAATATCAGGGGGTTTCACCTACCCCTGAAGCAGAAGGGGGTTGTTGCCCTTGCTAGAAAGCGGGAAATTGGATTATTGGCAATACTGGAGACAAAACTATCTGTAAGTAAACTGGATGAGGTTATGCGTAGAAGGTTTAGCGGTTGGAAACAAGTGAACAATTTTGAGACTCATGCAGGGGGCAGAATTTTGATTCTCTTTGATCCGTTGAAGATTCAGCTGGAGGCTCTGGAGGTCTACCCTCAGGTTATCCATTGCAGGGTGGTATGTAATGTTTCGGCTGTTTCTTTTATCGGGACTTTTGTTTATGGTTACCATTCCATTGTGGCTAGGAGGGGCCTATGGGAGAATTTGATGCATTGGGGGGGTTCTCTATCAGAGCCTTGGCTTGTGATGGGGGATTTCAACAGTATTTTGAGGCGGGAGGAGAGAGTTTGTGGAGCGGAGGTGACGCACTACCAGATTAGTGACTTTACTGATTGTTGTGATGGACTGGGTCTTTCTGACTTACCGTTCACAGGTTGTCACATGACTTGGACGAATGGCACGGTTTGGTCTAAGTTGGATAGAGTTATGGGCAATCTTCTGTGGCACCAAAAGGGCCTGTTTTGCCATGTTGATTTTTTGCCATCGGGTTGTCTCTCGGATCATTCCCCGTGTGTAGTTTCATTGCTTGATCGGCCGAGGATGGTGAATAGGCCTTTTAGGTTCTGGAACTTTTTGGCGGAACATGAGGATTTCAGGGATACTGTTCGGAATGTTTGGGACCAGGAGGTGGTGGGTTCTTTTCAATTTGGATTTTGCAGAAAGCTGAAGATATTGAAGTCACCTTTGAAGCTACTTAATGAAAGGAATTTTAGCCACATTGCATCTAGAGCTGAAAGGGCTAGAGTGGCTCTTAAACAGGCCCAGATACAAATCCAATCCCGGTATGATGATCCTGATTTGCGTGTGAGGGTTATGGAGATGCGCAAGAATGCATTGGCCTTATCTAAGGCGGAGATGGATTATTTTTACCAGCTTGCTAAGTGCAACTATATTACTAAATCTGATTGGTGCACGAAATTCTTTCACAGCATTGTGAAAAGGAACAAAGGCAGGGATATGTTTCGGCTATCTCCAAGGTGGATGGAACAATGACTAGTTCGACGGAGGAGGTGGCATTAGAATTTCTTCGGTACTTTGAAGGACTTCTGGTTACTCATTCTCAAGTTGAACATGTTGATCGGGAGGTGTTTCAGTGTGCGGAGGTGTTATCCAGTCATCAAGCTGCCAATCTGTTGGAGGAGGTGACTTCGGAAGAGATTAAGCAGGCCCTTTTCAGTATTGGGAATGACAAGGCCCCTGGTCCGGATGGGTATAGTGCACTCTTCTTCAAGAGGGCGTGGGATATTGTTGGTGTTCACTTGTGTGATGCCGTCAAGGAGTTCTTCTTCTCAGGATCTCTTTTGAAGCAGATGAATCACACGTTGATTGCCTTGGTGCCCAAATCTTCCCATGCCAATTCTGTGGGAGATTTTCGTCCCATTGCTTGTTGTAACGTGATCTACAAGGTGATTTCAAAGATTCTGGCTGCGAGGCTGGGACTTGTTCTTGGTGGAATTATTGATCCTTCGCAGTCTGCTTTTGTAGAGGGTCGGAGCATGATTGAGAACATTCATTTGGTCCAAGAATTATTGAGAAAGTAAACAGGAAGAGAGTATCGCCGCGGTGCTTGATTAAGGTGGATCTCCGGAAAGCATATGACTCTATCTCTTGGGACTTCGTTGCTGAGGTGATGGAAGGTCTTGGGTTTCCGAAACGATTCATCGAATGGGTTATGCAATGTATCACAACTCCATCTTATTCTATTGCCCTGAATGGGGGAATTTGGGGGATGTTCAAAGGAAGGAAGGGATTAAGACAAGGTGATCCATTGTCTCCATTTATTTTTATCATTTGCATTGAGTATTTGTCGCGGAGACTTAAGGTGAATACTAGTACTGTGGAGTTTAATTTCCACCCGAGGTGTGGACAACTTAGGTTGTCGCACCTGGCATTTGCTGATGACCTGATGCTTATGGCTAGAGGGGACATTACTTCTGTTCGTATCATTATGGATAGCCTTAGAGATTTTGGGTTGAAGTCTGGCTTGTGTGCTAACTTGCTCAAGTCGAGTCTCTTCACGGCGGGGGTTTATGGAGAAGAGCTTGCTCAGATGAGGCAGTTGACTGGTATCCCTGATGGTTTGATGCCTTTCCGTTATCTTGGTGTTCCGTTGGCGCCTCAGAGGCTTTAGGTGGCTCATTTTGCTCCTTTCACAGATAAGATTACTATGTACATCAACTCTTGGACGGCTTCTTGCCTTTCTTTCGCTAGTAGAGCTGAGCTTATCAGATCGGTTTTACAAGGAGTTGATTGCTTTTGGCTATCTATCTTTCCCATCCCGAGTGCTATTATTGATCGTGTGACACGGCTGTGCAGAAATTTCCTGTGGCACAAGAGGCATCATCCGGTTTCTTGGAGGAGCATGTGCTTGCCAAAATCAGAGGGTGGACTGGGGTTCAGAGACTTGAAGACATGGAATGATTCATTACTAGCGAAATGCTTTTGGAACATTCATAAGAAGAAGGATACATTGTGGGTGCGTTGGGTGCATCATATATATCTCAAAGGGGATGTTTCACCTTGGGATTGGAAGTGTTTAAGAGATGACTCGCCTTTGCTCAAGCGGTTAATTGTCATTCGTGATAGAGTATGCCAATTAGAAGGGTCCATTGATGCTGCGAAGACGAGGTTTTCTTCTTGGGCTGAAGGTGACCGAATGTGTATCTCGCTTGGGTATGAGTATTTTCGTAGTAAGGGCGCCAAGCTACTCTGGCCGGGTTTAATGTGGAATTCCTATGTATCGCCGAAGCATGCTTTCACCTTATGGCTTGCAGTGAGGAAGAGATTGCCTACAAAGGATAGATTGTCGTTTCTTCAGGTGGATGATTCATGTGTCCTCTATGTGGGACATAGGGAATCGGAAGCACATCTGTTCTTTGGTTGTGCCTTTTCTTCTTTGGTATGGGGGCACATTAAGGACTGGTTGGATATTTCTCAGGCGATGTCGACAATTACTAGTGCTCTTAAGTGGATCAGGAAGGAGGCGAGAGGTTCGAGTTGCAGAGCCAAAGCTAGAAGAATGGCACTTGCTTGTACGGTATATCATATTTGGAATGCACGCAACTGGAAGATTTTTGAAGGACATGCACAAGAGGTGGACGCGATCGTCTTTAAGATCAAATTGCATGTGTATAGGGCTTTATTTTCATTGTTCCCACATAATTGTGTGGAGTTATAGCCCCTATTTTGGTCTGCTTGTTTTGACCGTGTGGATAAATTTTGGTATGCTCACTGTATAGTTTAGGGAGCAAATACACTGTTATACATGCACAGCCAGATTTCTGTTCTGGTTTTTGGTTCTGATACACATGCACAGCCAGAACACAGGTTCTGGCTGTTGTTTTTGCTGCCAGAACTATGCTGTTCTGGCAGAACTGTGCTGCCAGAACTTGGCGCACAGTTCTGGCCAGAACAGCATCTCTAGCTGCTGTTCTGGGTTGCCAGAACAGCAGCTCTTGCTGCTGTTCTGGTTTGCCAGAACTGCTTAGTTCTGGTGGAGTTGTGCTGCCAGTTTGGCAGCATAATTCTGCCAGTTTGGGCAGCACAACGGCTGCTAGATTGGGTGACATGGGGATACCTTGGACTGGAGTTGATTCCATGTTTTGGCAGCATGGGGGTGGTAGCTTAACTGTAGTACTTGGTTAGCCGTTTTGGCATACTGTCTGTATATACATTTTGGATAAATATAATTTACATTCTCCAAAAAAAAAAAAAAAAAAAACATGCACATTAATTCACCCACCAACATGCAAATATTTACATAACACACCCAGGTAATTAAAACATACCATATATCAATATCTATACAAATATGAAAGAGAGAGAAATGGAGAAAAAAGGAATGTAAGGGGGACTCACGCAATGGAGGCCCGCGGCGCACCGACGGAGGCTCTAGCGGAGGGGGCAGAGGCCGCGGAGGAGGTCGACGGATAGAGGATCTCGCAGTGAAGGGCGCGGGTGCGTTCGCGCTCGCCGACGGTGATCAACGGCGACCCACGGAGAGACAGAAGAACGGTTCGGACTTGGGATGTTGGGGCCATGATGAAGAGGGGCTTGGCATGGGAGAGTGCAGCCAAGGGGGAATGGTTTGGATGCACATGACAGAAGGAAGGGGGCTCGACAATACAAGGAAGGAGGAAGCTCGGCCTTGGAGGTTTGGGACTGTGCTGCCGTGGCTGTGGTATGTATGGCCTGCAAGGGGGGTGGTGCTGCATGTTGCTATGTGCAGCGCCTGGGAGGTGAGGAGTGAGGTACGGCTAATGAGGATAAATCTGCAGGCGCTGGAGGCAGCATAGGGCTGTTGTGGGCTTGCACACGGGGAGATCTCGACTTGGAGGTCACAGCCTGGGAAGGGGGCACGGCAAGTGCTGTCTTGGGCAGCCAAGAAGCGTGAACGACCTGGAGAGGAAAGGGTGTTGCGGGGCTCCGAGGATGGAGGTGGTCCGGCAGGATTGCAAGCCATGGCGGCCTGGGTTGCAGGAGTAGGCGGCTGGATCTATTGGTGTGCTGGTCTCTCAGCCAGGGATTTGCAGTGTTGGAGCATGCCATGGCGTTGTTGGGCTGCTGGGAGACTGCCATGGGGATGAATGGTGGTGGGAGAAAGCTCATGGGTTGCTTAGGCTTGGTACGGCCAATGGAGGAGTGTCTCGGCTAATGGGTTGTTGATGGAAGAGAAGGTATGGCAACTGAAGATGAAGGAGGGGGATTAGATGAAGATCGAAATTGATAATTATGGTTTGTGTTGCCGAGCGTGAGTTGCACAGAGGAGGAGACACGCACACGGGTCTATGAGAGAATGTCGTGACTAGCCAGAGATGGGGTTCTCGGCTTGGAGAAGACCACAGGGTGATGTAGGTGACGACAATGGAGTTGGAGATGGAGGATATTAGGGTTAAGTTAGGGTATTAAGAGATTATATAGGTAAATATAATGGGTTTGGGTTATAGGGTCACGGGTTCGGAAGCTAATGGGTAATGGGTTGAAATCAAGGGAAGGAAGATACCACTAACAATAACAAATAATAATAAATAATGGTAACAATAATAAATAATAGTAATAATAATAACAATAAAAATAATAATAAACACCAATAATTATAATAATACCAATAATAATAGTACTAATAAAGGTAATTAGCCATGACCATAATAATCAGAACAACAACAATATATCAATAATAATAATTATAATTAACAATATCAAAACTATTAATACCTATAATGATAATTAACAATAATAATAAGAATAATAGCAATAACACTAAAAATAATAAAAATAATTAATAATGAAATGATAATAGTAATATCTACTACCAATAATATTAATTAATAATAATGATGATAGAAATAATAGTAATAAGTAACTAAAATATTGATAAGAAATAATGGTAATAATATATATGGCCAAAATACCATTTATCATTTTAAAAATAATTTGTATATTTAATAATAATAATTATAAATCAAGTTAACAAATAATGATAAAATAACTAGTAAAACAAAATAAATACTTAGATAAAAAATACCGTATTATTAACTAGAGATATTACATTCTACCGACCTTATAAAAATTTCGTCCCTGAAATTTTAATAGGGCATAGTAAAAGAATTCAAAATCAAGGGAGAAGACAAACAAACTTTCACGTCGCTTCTCTGCGCATCATAGATCCACCACGCTTCCACTGCGCTACTCTGATTTCTGCCACCGGCTTCAGCATGGGGTAACCAGTCTCAAGAAACAAAGTTAAGAAATAGAATCGAGAAGGAGGACAAGAAGCAAGATGAAAATTCGGATCACTCTAAAAGAAAAGTAAGAATCAAGGATATCAAAAGATCAAAGATAAGGATTTCTAAAAGAAGGACGGCCAATTTCAAATGGACTAAATATCATAATATGAATGTATATGTATATTGCAGTGTAACTATAGCTCATTTCAAGTTACCGGTAAGAACTAGGTCTATCTTGCGAAACAAAAGTCAAAGATCAAGATCGCAAGTCAAAAACCTAGGCTCTGATAATAAGAAAATCCTGTCACGTCCTGCTTTCCAACATACGCTGAAGCGGAGATGCGACGAGAGTCGGCGACACATATACGCATGGAAAATACCTCGCGTATACACGCTAAGCCTTAAGTAACCTGAAACAAGCTATAAATCCCAACTATAATGAATCATGATTACTGCAATATCACATATAAGCATCCACACATGATATCAGAGCAATAAAGAACTGGAATAACAACTGAATCTAATATATCGAGAATTAGGAAATAATAGGAAGGTAAGAAAGATAAGAATAGCAGAATCAAATAGGGATAAACTGAGCTCCTCGCAACACGTACGGTCTCATCAAACACCTAAACAATATAAGAAAGCGTCCAATATCTGGACGTACAAATCTAGGGTCGTCAGAAAGTAACCCAGTGAGTGTGTGTGTGTAAAGAAAAGTGCTCGTGCATATAAACAATGTGCACAGAATAATAACAAGATAAACTGCAGACATAAGATAACTAAATAACATGATAAACAAATAACTGAATAACAATAACATGAATAAGTGTGCAGATAAAAGACAACTAATACAACTGTAAACAAACAACTGATGTCAAGATGTGTAACCTAGCATATCTCACTAGTCTGGTTGGTTGTTATTAACCTAACTAATGTAGTACTTAGCTGTGTCTCATACCACAACCATTTTCCCACATATCAAACAAAGTTATTATTGATGTAACTGCCTGCCATGTAGTGCATGTGTTTTGGAAGGGTACCGTACATGTCCAGTACCACGGTCTAACACCCCTGGCGCTGAACCAGGACAAGTCGCAAGGCTCTAATAACTGAAGACTACAGCCCTACACGAAAGACAACTAGTTTGGCGCCGTAATGCGGGCATGGCCCTGACAACTGAATAACTAGGTAGCCAGTATTACCTTGGTTCCCCATGGTTGGAGCCCACAACTCGGCACCATAATAAGTCCTTCCAAAATACACGACATGCATCATCAAGCAATTACCTCTGTTCCCCAGATTATGATATCTTTTATTAACAAACAATAATATGAGTTATTATTAAAGAGTAACTGATATCTTCAACAACCAGTGATGTCAATAATTGTTAATAATCTGACAACTGACAACTGATATCTGACAACTGAGTAGCTGACAACTGATATCTGACATCTAAAATAGAATACTGGAGATATAGCCACTAACACAATGGTGTCACTAACAACTGGTAACTGGTACCGATATCTGACAACTACATAAACTCAAAAATACATCATATAATCACTATAAATCATATACTGGTCCAAGCATCAAGAAATCCAATCTCTTAGTAAAGTAACATCATAACAAGTCCGTCGTCATTACCCAAATGAATCATCACCTAAGTTATTACCAAATGAAAGAATAACAAGTCTGAGAAGTACTCTACATGAAATATGTCATCTGTCCTCAAATATGAACTGGGCCAACTAACCAGTGGATCGAAACGAGTCACTGTCTAAGGTATATCGCTACTAGGCCTAAACCAACAACGACAAACTACTGACACATGAAATAGCGCTGATACAAGCTCATATCAACTAGGTAATTAAAGTGAATAATCATTGGTGTCTCATGAAGTGATACAAGTAATCAAGCTGGTAAAATATAACAGAAAGTCACATGAAATGATAATAGTAACATGTAAACGCATACCGACAACGGTAAATAAAGAAATACACAAGAACAAACACTCATATGAAATGACACGGTTGCGAAACTGAATCGTCGCCTGGTCTTCACTGCATGAACTGGTACTGTTCTATGGATCATCACATGGATCGATCTTCGAATCGCCTGTTCATCAGGTCCAGAATGGATACAAATTCGAATCTCCTGTTACCGAGTTCGAATCGTCCGAGCGAGTCCGAAACGCTGTAACACGCCACAAAAACAAAGAGAGGAAGGGAAATCAGTGCACGCACATAAAACACTTACACACATACCCATACTAGCACGCAACACATGAATACACCCCTGGGTACACCCACATCCATACATGTGCACCCACACAAATACATATACAAGTATGCACATACATATACACTACACTTATATATACCTACACAAACATACACTCAAGCATTCACTCACACACACACATCTCTTAATACATACATACATACATACATGCATACATGCATACATACATACACAACACATACAAACTCACGCACACACCAACAAACGCTACATCCTACAAAAAAAACATGCACATTAATTCACCCACCAACATGCAAATATTTACACAACACACCCAAGTAATTAAAACATACCATATATCAATATATATACAAATATGAAAAAGATAGAGAAATGGAGAAAGAAAGGAAGTTAAGGGGGACTCACGCAATGGAGGATCGCGGCGCGCCAATGGAGGCTCCGGCGGAGGGGCCGGAGGCTCCGGCGAAGGAGGTCGACGGATAGAGGATCTCGCCGTGAAGGGCGCGGGTGCGTTCGCGCTCGTCGAAAGCGATCAACGGCGACCCACAGAGAGACGGAAGAGCAGTTCGGACTTGGGATGTGGAGCCATGATGAAGAGGGGCTTGGCATGGGAGAGTACAGCCAAGTGATTGGTAGTCAAAAGTGCATTTTTATCATAACATTTATCATCACATTTTCATATTTATTCATTTAATTCTGCACAATTATTAATATTTTATTATTTATTGTGTGCAGGCCTCGAATTATTATTTTAATAATAAATAAAGCTTAATGAAGCCCAAAAGCCCACATTTGAAGCCCAAGTGCAAAAGTGCAAATATCAATTGTCAAAGTGCAAATATACAAGGGCTAAAGTTGCAATTATTAAAGATGAGGGAAGGATAGAATTCTACCCAACCCTAAACTCTTGCAGGATGAGCATAAAAGCCAAAGATAAGAAGGAAATTCGTGGATAAAAGATTTGGGATATTTGAGATCAAGGTAACTTGATTTCTAAGTTATCTCGAAAATCCAGAATAAAGAGCCAGGATCACACTTCCAGAAGCAAGCGCCCAGATGGACGGACCAGAAGAAGCCACGCGCCAAAGCGCGTGGCCAGATTCCCTAGAAATGCCGCAATTCCACGGCAAAATCCCAGTTTCTGCGGCAAAGTTGATGACATCATGGACCAACTTTCGTGGGCTACTTCATCCGGGACTCTTCGGCCTTCTGCACCTATAAATACCCCCTGCAGTGCAACGTATAGAGCATCCAGCGTCCAGCAAAGGGCCAAAAGCTAGGGTTTTTAGGTTTTCTTGTAGTTTAGATTTTATTTCTTCCATTGTAAATTTTATTTTCTTTTTGTGAAAGCTGAGAGGAGATGATGTATTCATGGAGGAAGGGATTCACTTGTACTGATGGTGACAGCCGGTGTAAGTTATAATTTTCCACCATTGTTAATAGTCAAATCAAAGCTTGTTTTGTTCTTTTTATTCTATTCTTGTTTTATTGTGTTTCTATCTTGTTCTATCATCGTTCTTCTATTTTTTATGACATTGTTTCTTTCTCTAATGTCTTGCCCACCATGAGATCCAACTGCTCCGAGAATACCTAGCTGAAGAAGGAACCTTGATGGCCTATGGCGATGAACAGGTCTTCATAGTTGCTTTTTATTCCATAGTTAAGATGGCGGACGATCCTATATGCCATGCTTGTACGCCTTCCAAGAAAAGGTAAATCATCGCAACGGTTCAAACGGTAAGCAGACTGAAGAGGTAAGTTTTCTTTTTCTTTTCTTTTCTTTTTGTAGATTAAATAACAACTTCTCCCAATTCTTTATTTGCCAACCCATTGTAAATACCACTTCCTTTCTAACTTAACTAATAAAAATAAAAACTTTAGAGAAACTTGCTTAACGCTTCCATCGCAGTCCCTCCCTGAGGATCACGACCCGCATAGCCTTGCTACAGCGGATTAGAATTGAGAACTTGCACATCCTATTCTTAAAACTAAAATACTATATTTTTGTGTGCAGGAAATCTCAGTCAACAAATTGGCGCCGTTGCCGGGGAGGGACGGTAAGTTTTTCTCTAATAAAAAAAAATTAATTATTAACTAATTCTTTTAATTCTTTTCTGTTTGCAGGTTTGGAGAACAGAAAAACAGCAGCAGAAGTGGACATATAGCAACTCTGTGCCTCTGCCCTCGAAGGCAGAGCAGCAGAGCCTGCTACTTTGCCGCAAAAACGCGGCAATTACCGCGGATCCGCGGCAGTAGCAGTGAATTACTGACTCAGTTTTTTTTGCAGGTTACTGAAATTTGCAAATACTGTTTACTGCTTTGTTGATTTTGTTCTGTGATAAACCTGTATACTGCTAATTAAATCAACAGTAAAAAATTGTTGTTAATGATAAAAATTGATTAGACGTTTGCATATTAGGCACGTGTCTTTTCAATTACTTTATTTTACTGTTGAAGAGTGCTGGAGCAAGGTACGTACGCATTGCATGTAGAGTAGGACTCATCTCTTGGTTGATTTTCTACTTTGAGTGAATCTTATCTACTTATCTTGTACACTTGCACTAATTCATCTTAAGGGCATAACCCATTAACAAGATAAGGTGGGGATTTCATCACCCTTCCTTAGCCCAAAAATCATATCCCGAGCACTCACTAACCCAAGCCTAATTAAAATTAAGTAGACGTTGGACCTAGGGACATCTCGGACTCAATTAGGAGACTATCCTAAGGGGGAACAGTGCTGGAAGTTGACTCTTGCCAAATCAGTGTCTAGGAAGGGGATTGAGGGCCGAAAGCCCGAAGATTGGTGGTTATTTAATTAAGGAACGTCTTTGACGGAAAACCTCCCACCACTCTTACCCTGACCTGGCTGATTAACTTGTGGTCAAAGTCTACACCCGACCTCCCGTGGACAGTCTAACCAGTTAGGAGTCGTCTAGGTCATAGGTCTACCCTAACTTAGGTTAGAATTTTTCTTTTTTGTTTATTTGTTTGTTTTGTTTGTGTTGGTGTGATATGGCATATAATAATAATTCCAATTTTAATCCATATTACACACCTAACTATTATTCGGATATTACCAACCCGGCATATCATAACTTTGACCAATCTAGTGTGCCGGAATGGTCTTATCCGAATGACTATAACCCACACCCCCCATCTTATGACTATAATTTCCATAATGATTTCAACTCTTCACAGAGTTCATGGGGTTTCGAGTCCCCCGAGTCTAATTATCAACCTAATTGTCCTTCATATCCATCTAGTCCACATTCTTTCAATGATTCATACTCAGATCCCCCATTCAGAATAAATTACCATCTATAGGGGAAATGATAAGTATGCATGAGTCCAAGCAACAATTACCATCTATAGGAGACATGATAATGCGTGAGTCCACCAACTCACAACTCCATCATGATTACACTTCCTCTTTTCAAGTCCAATCACAGCATGATGCACCTATCGACTATGAAAGGATGCTTGCAGCCATGACTCAGGCTAGATTAGCCCGTGATCGTGACATAGATCTGATGGTTCAATCATTACGTTCTCACCGTTCGGCCATTTCTGCTTTTGCTGACCACTCTCTTAGAGCCGACGAACCAAGTTGCTTTGGACAACAAGATTCTATTTCAGTGCCATCATTTGAACTTGCCGAAACTCCAATTCTTGATAATATGGCAAGTTTCTCCTTTCCTGAAATAGAACTTGAGCATGAATATGATCATGATCTTCCACTCGATGATTCAATTTTATTTCCTGATCCAATAATGACTCCAGTGTCTCCACCTGATTTCACTTTTCCCGAGTCAACATTAGATCCTATTCCAATTCATAATGAAATTGAATCACCCATTTTAGATGATCATATTGAACTTGACCAATTGTGCAATTTTGAAAATCCTATGGATAAATTGGCAAGTTCTTTTATTACATTGAACCCAATGAGATATGCGACCTAGATTCTCACAATCTCTTTACTTCTGAAACTGATTGTACAATTCTGACGGAAGATGTTGACCTTAGTTTTGAAGAATTGTATGGCGATGAGCTAGAATTCCTTAATATTGGAAGTAACGAGATATCACCCATATTAGGTTACATTCCATTGTGGGAAGAAGATTGTGGACTTGAGTTTCAATTTCTTGACTTGGACTCAATTCTTGAACCTAGCCCGACTCCTGAGCCCTTACTTGATTTGAGCATCTTCCTTGAGTCGGTATTCGTTCCAGTACCTATAATGTCCAAGTCAATAATTCCATCTTTTCATACTCCATTTTGGGACAAGGAGGTTGAGACAATTAACTCTGAAATTTATTATAAATTTGGAAATTTGATGGGGTGGAAATACTAAAAATTGATTATACATATATTTTAGTGGGTTATGTAAGGAAAGTTTCTGGTGGGTTCCACCAAATTATCTGTCATCTTGATTGGGCCGCATTTCGTGGACCAATTAGACCACCTCCGGAACCACCACCCTAAGGTAACTTCCGCCTTCCCTTATTCTGTTTCATGCGTACATGCATTCATTCATACATTGAGGACAATGCATGAGATAAGTGTGGGGGTGGGCTTTACTAACATACTAACATGGTAGAAACTAACAAAATTTGCTAATAAAAAAAAATTTTTTTTAAAAATGTTATAAAAAGGGACAATATTTTGACTTATTTTTTGAAAGAAATCTAAGTTAATTTTAATCATTCTTTATTCTTTCTGTTTGCAGATACGGAGAACAGGAAACAGAAACATAGCAGCAGCAGTGGACATACAGCTATTCTGTGCCTCTGCCCTCGAAGGCAGAGCACCAGAACCTACTGTATTGCCGCGGATCCGCGGCCAGAGCCGCGAAAACGCGGCAACAGTAGAGAACTACTGATTGATCTTTTTGCAGGTTGCTGCAAATTGTAAATTCTGTTTACTGCTCTATTCTGTTTTGTTCTGTGATATACCTGTAAATTGCTAATAATTCAACAGTAAATTATTTGTTGTTAAAAATAAAAATTGATTAGACGTTTGCATATTAGGCACGTGTCTTTTCAATATATTTATTTTTACTGTTGAAGAGTGCTGGAGAAGCAAGGTACGTACGCATTGCATGTAGAATAGGACTCATCTCTTGGTTCATTTTCTGCTTTGAGTGATTCTTATCTATTTATCTTGTACACTTGCACTAATTCATCTTAAGGGCATAACCCATTAACAAGATAAGGTGGGGATTTCATCACCCTTCCTTAGCCCAAAAATCATATCCCGAGCACTCACTAACCCAAGCCTAATTAAAACTAAGTAGACGTTGGCCCTAGGGACATCTCGGACTCAATAAGAGATTATCCTAAGGGGGAACAGTGCTGGAAGTTGACTCTTGCCAAACAAAATTTGCTAATAAAAAAAAAATTTAAAAAAAATGTTATAAAAAGGACAATATTTTGACTTATTTTTTGAAAGAAATCTAAGTTAATTTTAAGGATTAGGAAAATCATGATTAGGATTTCTAAAAACTTGGTCAAAATAAATAAATTGTTTAATTTTTAGGTATAGGAGGAGAATTTGAATAATTAATTAGTCTTGATTTTTACCTTAATGAAATTTGCATACCTAATACATATCTAGGATTCTAAGATGAAGACCTTTGTGCCTCATATATAAAAAAAAATAAAAAAAAAATCACTAATTAAGCTGGATACATGTGCCTCAAGAAGCATAAGTACTCATGCCTAAAGGTGAGTAAATAAAATAAAGTCCTTAGTTTTGGGGCCTTGTTCACTCGAATTTGAGTCCGCGGGGTGTTTTCTCACCTGGTGCCCTAAAGCCAACCAGTTTGGGAGTCATCGACTTTAAGTTCGTTAAATGGGTGGATTAGAAAGCCTAAGAAGACTAAGAAATATAATATATGTATTAACACATCTAATAATCAATTAGTTAGGTATGAGGGCCTCAAGAAGCCTTGATGCTTACACGAAAGAAAATTAGATGCGTTATACATATTATTAAAAAAAAAAGAAAAAGAAAAAAAATATATATATATAGAGGCATGAGAGTCCAAGTTAAGGAATTCCTAGTATAAATTCATATGCATATGATTTTTGGTAACGAAAAAGACTATATTAGAAGTTCAATTTTGACCCTTACCTAAAATCAAAACAATTTACTTTATAAAGACTAAGTCTAAGAATGAATAAAAATGAGGATCCTAAAACTTATAGACTACTTAGTCTCTTCAATAATAATTCAAATATTTTTCTTTTTATGGATTTTGTGGGTGCAATCCGCTGAAAACCCTCACGAGACAACACTCGTCCTCTAGGGTAACCTAGAGGTTTAACGGCTTGTTGCACGTGCTAAGTGCAATCGTGATTCCTACGAAAGTGAGTTAGGTTAGATTAACTTTTTCTTTTTCTTTGTTTTTACTCGAGGACGAGCAAAAAGATAAGTGTGGGGGTGTGATTGGTAGTCAAAAGTGCATTTTTATCATAACATTTACCATCACATTTTCATATTTATTCATTTAATTCTGCACAATTATTAATATTTTATTATTATTGTGTGCAGGCCTCGAATTATTATTTTAATAATAAATAAAGCTTAATGAAGCCCAAAAGCCCACATTTGAAGCCCAATGCAAAAGTGCAAATATCAATTGTCAAAGTGCAAATATACAAGGGCTAAAGTTGCAATTATTAAAGATGAGGGAAGGATAGAATTCTACCCAACCCTAAACTCTTGCAGGTTGAGCATAAAAGCCAAAGATAAGAAGGAAATTCGTGGATAAAAGATTTGGGATATTTGAGATCAAGGTAACTTGATTTCTAAGTTATCTCGAAAATCCAGAATAAAGGGCCAGGATCGCACTTCCAGAAGTAAACGCCCAGATGGACAGACCAGAAGAAGCCACGCGCCAAAGCGCGTGGCCAGATTCCCTAGAAATGCCGCAATTCCACGGCCAAATCCCAGTTTCTGCGGCAAAGTTGATGACATCATGGACCAACTTTCGTGGGCTACTTCATCCGGGACTCTTCGGCCTTCTGCACCTATAAATACCCCCTGCAGTGCAACGTATAGAGCGTCCAGCGTCCAGCAAAGGGCCAAATGCTAGGGTTTTTAGGTTTTCTTGTAGTTTAGATTTTATTTCTTCCATTGTAAAATTTTATTTTCTTTTTGTGAAAGCTGAGAGGAGATGATGTATTCATGGAGGAAGGGATCCACTTGTACTAATGGTGACAGCCGGTGTAAGTTGTAATTTTCCACCATTGTTTAATAGTCAAATCAAAGCTTGTTTTTGTTCTTTTTATTCTATTCTTGTTTTATTGTGTCTCTATCTTTGTTCTATCATCGTTCTTCTATTTTTATGACATTGTTTCTTTCTCTAATGTCTTGCCCACCATGAGATCCAACTGCTCCGAGAATACCTAGCTGAAGAAGGAACCTTGATGGCCTATGGCGATGAACAGGTCTTCATAGTTGCTTTTTATTCCATAGTTAAGACGGCGGACGATCCTATATGCCATGCTTGTACGCCTTCCAAGAAAAGGTAAATCATCGCAACGGTTCAAACGGTAAGCAGACTGAAGAGGTAAGTTTTCTTTTTCTTTTCTTTTCTTTTTGTAGATTAAATAACAACTTCTCCCAATTCTGTATTTGCCAACCCATTGTAAATACCACTTCCTTTCTAACTTAACTAATAAAAATAAAAACTTTAGAGAAACTTGCTTAACGCTTCCATCGCAGTCCCTCCCTGAGGATCACGACCCGCATAGCCTTGCTACAGCGGATTAGAATTGAGAACTTGCACATCCTATTCTTAAAACTAAAATACTATATTTTTGTGTGCAGGAAATCTCAGTCACCAAGGGGGAATGGCTTGGACGCACATGACAGGAGAGAAGGGGGCTCGACAATACAAGGAAGGAGGAAGCTCGGCCTTGGAGGTTTGGGGCAGTGCTGCCGTGGCTGTGGTGTGCGTGGCCTACAAGGGGGTGGTGCTGAGGTTTGGTGTTGCCACTGCCTGTTGCTGTGCGCAGTGCCTGGGAGGGTGAGGAGTGAGGTAAGGCCAATGAGGACAGATCTGCAGGCGCTAAAGGCAGCACAGGGCTGTTGTGGGCTTGTACATGGGGAGATCTCGACTTGGGGGTCTCAGCCTGGGAAGGAGGCACGGCGAGTGCTGTCGTGGGCAGCCAAGAAGCGTGAACTACCTTGAGAGGAAAGGGTGTTACGGGGCTCCGAGGATGGAGGTGGTCCGGCAGGATTACAAGCTATGGTGGCCTGGGTTGCAGGAGTAGGCGGCTGGATCTGTTGGTGTGCTGGTCTCTCAACCAGGGATTTGCAATGTTGGAGCATGCCATGGCACGTTGGGCTACTGGGAGACTATCATGGGGATGAACGGTGGTGGGACAAAGCTCCTGGGCTGCTCAGGCTTGGTGCGGCCAATGGAGGAGTGTCTCGGCCAATGGGTTGTTGATGGAGGAGAAGGTGCGGCAGCTGAAGATGAAGGAGGGGGATTAGATGAAGATGGAAATTGATAATTATGGTTGGTGTTGCCGAGCGTGAGTTGCACAGAGGAGGAGACACGCACACGGGTCTATGAGAGAATGTCGTGACTCGCCAGAGATGGGTTCTCGGCTTGGAGAAGACCACAGGGTGATGTAGGTGACGGCAGTGGAGTTGGAGATGGAGGGGATTCAGGTTAAGTTAGGGGATTAAGAGATTATATAGCTAAATATAATGGGTTTGGGTTATTGGGTCACGGGTTCGGAAGCTAATAAGTAATGGGTTGGAATCAAGAGAAGGAAGATGTCACTACCAATAACAGATAATAATAAATAATGGAAACAGTAATAAATAATAGAAATAATAATAACAATAAAAATAATAATAAACACCAATAATAGTAATTAACAGTAACTATAGTAATACCAATAATAATGTACTAATAAAGGTAATTAGCCATAATCATAATAATAATAACAACAACAATATATCAACAATAATGATTATAATTAACAATAACAAAACTATTAATACCTATAATGATAATTAACAATAACAAAACTATTAATACCTATAATGATAATTAACAATAATAATAAGAATAATAACAATAACACTAAAAATAATTAATAATGAAATGATAATAGTAATATCTACTACAATAATATTAATTAATAATAATGATGATAGAAATAATAGTAATAAGTAACTAAAATATTGATAAGAAATAATGGTAATAATATATATGGCCAAAATACAATTTATAATTTTAAAAATAATTTGTATATTTAATAATAATAACTATAAATTAAGTTAACAAATAATAATAAAATAACCAGTAAAACAAAATAAATACTTAGATAAAAAAAATACCATATTATTAACTAGGGATATTACATTCAATTATAAACATATATCCACTAATAAGAAATAAGATTGAAAACATGAAAATAATTTCAAGATCAAGATCAAAAAGCACATTGATAGGTAGTAAAAAATGCATATTTATCACTACATTTACTATCACATTTTCATATTTATTCCTACAATTATGCACTATTACTAATGTTTTATTATTTAATGTGTGCAGGCCTTGAGTAATTAATTAAATAAAGAATAAAGCCTAAATGAAGCCCAAAAGCCCCAAAAAGCCCATGTGCAAGCCCATGTGCAAAATTTGCAATTACTAAAAGAAGAGGAAAGGGATAGACTTCTACTAAACCCTACTTGCTTGCAGAACAAGGCTAGAGATAAGGGGAGAAGAGTACAAGGATTACAAAATCGTTTTAAAAGATTTGGAAGATTTGAATTTAGGGTAACTTGCTTTCCAAGTTATCCCGAATTTTCAAAATAAAGAG
Source organism: Agave tequilana (assembly GCA_038442645.1). Taxonomy (NCBI): domain Eukaryota; kingdom Viridiplantae; phylum Streptophyta; class Magnoliopsida; order Asparagales; family Asparagaceae; genus Agave; species Agave tequilana. The sequence continues at coordinate 206,360 of JAVJIF010004780.1, forward strand.
TCAGTAGGCCAGATCTAAAAGGAGATACCCAGATGGACGGACCAGAGGAGGCCACGCGCGAAAGCGCGTGGCCAGGTGCCCCAGAACGGCCGCAGAAACGCGGCCATAGCCGCGTTTCCGCGGCAATAAGGATGAGGCTGGATACCTGTTTTCGTGGGAGAGTTGTACTGGGACTCTATGCGTTCCGTCTCCTATAAATACCTCTGCAGAGCAACAGAGAAGGGCGTCGAGAGTACAGAAACAAATTTAGGGTTTTTCTTAGGCTAATTTGTAGATTGTAACGTAGGTTTTTTTATTTTCTTTTTGTAATTTTTAATTTTCTTTATGCAACTGAGAGGAGAGGATACTTTCATGGAGGAAGGAGATCAAGCTTGTACTGAGATGACATCAGTGTAAATAATCTTTTCTTCCATGTTAATAAAATCAAATCGAAGTTTGCTTCTTTTTCCTATTCTTGTTTTGTTTTTGTGTCCCTCTTTTGTTTTTGTGGATCCATATGGAACCAAGAGCTTCGAAGTTGCCTTCTCCTTGCAAGTGTCGTTGATGGTTTATGGTGATGAATATCTATTTCCATGGTAGTATAGCTCGCCTTTTATTCGTAGTATAGATCGGGAATGGGGAAGATCTCATATTCCATGCTTCGTTCGCCTTCAAAGAAAGGTACATCGTTGACACGGTTCAAAGGTAAGCAAACGCCGAAGAGGTAAGTATGTTTTTAGTTTTTAGTTTTCTTTCTTTTATTTCTTTAGTTTAGATTACCAACACTATAATATTCCCAATCTCTTTCACTCTTTTTCATTGTAAATATCATTGTAAATACCATTATAAATAATAAAAGAGAACTTACTAAACAAGCTTCCATCGCTAGTCCCTCCCTGTGGATCACGACCCGCATAGCCACTTGCTATAGCGGTAGAATTGAGCACCCTGCACTATTGTTTTAAAAATTCTGAAATTCTATATTTTATGTGCAGGTAAAATCTCAATCAAATTTGGCGCCGTTGCCGGGGAGAGACGGTAAGTTACTCTCTTTAAAATTTTACATTTTTGGTTAACTTTTTTCTTTGTTTTTTTTGTACAGATTTAACAACAAGGAATTCTTGCTGCAGTGAACATATAAGTGGCCTTGGACTCTGCTCAAGAAAGCAGAGCCAAGAAGCCCTCAGATTTGCTACAGTCCTGTGGCAAACTGAGTAAACTACTAACCTGTATTTTTTGCAGGTTGGCTGAATTGCATAGTTAAAATATCTGTAGCATTTATTTCCTTGTTTGACTTACTGTATACTTATATTTCTAACACAACAGTAAAATGATGATTGTAAATGCTAAAAAAATGATTTAGACTTTGCATTTAGGCACGTGTCTATTTCATTACATTTTCTATTTACTGTTGAAGTGTGCTGGAGCAAAGGTACGTGTGCATAGCATTTAGTATAAGAACACTTTTGGATTGTTTACATTGCTTAAGTGTTGCTTTTCTTGTACACTGCACTAAATTGATCTAAGGGCTTGTCCTATAAACAAGATAAGGTAGGAAAGTCATTACCCTCCCTTAACCCACAAACAATCTTCTCACTCACTAACCCAAGCCTAACTAAAAATGAGTAGACGTTGGCCCTAGGGACATCTCGGACTCAATTAGGAGATTATCCTAAGGGCGAAAGGTGTTGGAATTTGACTCCTGCCAAATCAGTGTCTAGGAAGGGGATTAAGGGCCGATAGCCCGAAGGTTGGTGGTTACTTAAATTAAGGAACGTCTTTGACGGATAACCTCCCACCAATCTTGCCCTGACCTGGCTGATTAGTTTGTGGTCAAAGTCTGCATTATACCTCCCGTAGACAGTCTAACCAGTTAGGAGTCGTCTAGGTCATAGGTCTACCCTAACTTAGTTTAGAATTTTTTTCTTTTTATTTGTGTGCTTATTTGTTTGTTTGTTTTTTCTTCTTTGTTTGTGTTTTATTGTGTGATATGGCCTATAACAACAATTTTTCCAATTTTCATCCATATTACACACCAACCTCTTTTTTGGATATTACCAACCTGGCATATCCTAACTTTAACCAACCTAGTATGCCGGAGTGGTCTTATCCGAATGAATATAACCCATGCCCCCCATCTTATGACCATAATTTTCACAACGATTTTAACTCTTCACAGAGTCTATGGGGATTCTCCTCCCCCGAGTCCAATTTTCAACCAACTTGTCCTCCTTATCCACCTTGTCCACAATATTTCCAAGATTCATACTCAGTTCCACCAGTTCATCATAGAAAACCATCTATCTTGGAAATGATGAGTATGCATGAGTCCAAGCAACAATCACCATCAATCTTGGACATGATGATGCGTGAGTCCAAGCAACAATTACAGAATCTGACCGACTCACAATTTCATCACGATTGTCACAACAACACTTCATCTTTTCAAGTCCAATCACAACAAAATGATGCACCAATCGACTATGAAAAGATGCTTGAAGCCATGACTCAGGCTAGAAATGCTCGTGATCATGAAATAGATATGATGGTTCAAACTTTATGTTCTCACCATTCGGCCATTTCTGATGTCGCTAACCATTCTGTTAGAGCTGAAGAGTCAAGTTGCTTTGGAAAACAAGATTCTATTTCAGTACAATCATTTGAACTTGCTCAAACTCCAAATTTTGCAAATGACATTGACAGTTTGGCAAGTTATTCATTTCCTGAAATAGAACTTGAGAATGACTATGATCTTGACCCTCAACTTGGTTATTCAATTTTACTTCCTGATTCAATAATGGCTCCGGTGTCTCCACCTGATTTCAATCTTTTCCTCGAGTCAACATTGGATCTGCCAATTCATCATGAAATTGAATCACCCATTTTTGATGATCATATTGAACTTGACCAATTTTATAATTTTGAAAGTCCCATGGATAAATTGGCAAGTTCTCATTTTTATGACATTGAACTCAATGAGAAATGTGACCTAGATTCTCAAATCTGTGATCAAGCTCAAATTTCCGAATCAATATTGACTCCTGTTTTGTTACCCGACTTAGGTAATATTTTAGAGTCAGTTTTGATTCCCACACCTATCATTCCTGAACTTGAATCACCAATATTAAGTCACATTCCATTGTTGGAAAATAAATGTGGACTTGAGTTTCAACTTCTTGACTTGGAAACACTTCTTGAACCAATCTCGACTCCTGAACCTTTACTTGATTTGAGTTACTTTCCTGAGTCGGTATTCGTTCCCGTACTTCGTAAGTCCAAGTCAATCATTCCATCTTTTCACACTCCATTTTGGGACAAGGCAGTTGACACAATTGACTCTGAAAATAATTATGAAATTTGAAAATTAGATAGGGAGGAATTTTTAAAAAATATTCATACAGACATCATTTTAGTGGGTTATACAAGAAAGATTTCTGGTGGGTTCCTCCGAATTCCACAAAAAGTAGATTGGGCCGCATTTCGTGGACCAATTAGACCACCACCGGAACCACCACCTTAAGGTAATATTTTCCTTCCCTTTCTTCTGTTTCATGCATACAAGCATTCATTCATACATTGAGGACAATGCATGAGATAGGTGTGTGGGAGGATTTACTAACATACTAACATAGTTAGATACTAACCAAAAAAAAGGACAATATTTTGACTTATCTTTTGAAAGAAATCTAAGTTAGTCTTAAGAATTAGGAAAATCATGATTAGGATTTCTAAAGACTTGGTCAAAATAAATAAATTGTTGAATTTTTAGGTATAGGAGGAAAAATTGAATAAGTAATTAGTCTTGATTTTTACCTTAATGAAATGTGCATACCTAATACATTTACATATCTAGGATTCTAAGACAAAGACTCTTGTGCCCTATAAAAAATAAAACAAAAAAATTGAAAAAAAAATATAAAAAAGGGAAATTCACTGATTAAGCTGGATACATGTGCCTCAAGAAGCATAAGTATTCACGCCTAAAGGTGATTTTATAAATAAAGTCCTTAGTTTTGTGGCCTAGTTCACTCGAATCCTTAAGTCCGTGGGGTGTTTTCTCACCCGGTGCCCTAAAACCGATCGGTTTGGGAGCCACCGACTTTAAGTTCGCTACATGGGTGGATTAGAAAGCCTAAGGAAACTAAAAAAAAAATTACTTTTATATGTACTAACACATCTAATAGTCAATTAGCTAGGTATGAAGGCCTCAAGAAGCCTTCATGCTTACACGAAAGAAATTAGATGAGTTATACATATTTAAAAAATAATAATAATAATAATAATAAATAGGCATGAGAGTCCAAGTTAAGGAATTCCTAGTAAAGATTCACAAGGATGCATATGACTTTTGGTAACGAAAGAGACTATACAAAAATTCAATTTTGAATCTTACCTAAAATGGATGATAATTTATTATATAAAGACTAAGTTTAAGAATGAATAAAAATGATAATCCTAAAAACTTATAGATTACTTAGTTTCTTCAAACATATTTCAAATATTTTCCTTTTTATGGATTTTGTGGGTGTAATCCGCTGAAAACCCTCACGAGACAACACTCGTCCTCTAGGGTAACCTAGGGGTTTAACGGCTTGTTGCACGTGCTAAGTGCAACCGTGATGCCTACGAAAGTGAGTTAGGATAGATTAGTTTTTCTTTTCTTTGATTTTTACTCGAGGACGAGCAAAAAGATAAGTGTGGGGGTGTGATAGGTAGTAAAAAATGCATATTTATCACTACATTTACTATCACATTTTCATATTTATTCCTACAATTATGCACTATTACTAATGTTTTATTATTTAATGTGTGCAGGCCTTGAGTAATTAATTAAATAAAGAATAAAGCCTTAATGAAGCCCAGAAGCCCCAAAAAGCCCATGTGCAAGCCCATGTGCAAAATTTGCAATTACTAAAAGAAGAAGAAAGGGATAGACTTCTACTAAACCCTAATTGCTTGCAGAACAAGGCTAGAGATAAGGGGAGAAGAGTGCAAGGATTACAAAATCATTTTAAAAGATTTGGAAGATTTGGATTTAGGGCAACTTGCTTCCCAAGTTATCCCAAATTTTCAAAATAAAGAGTCGGTAGGCTAGATCTAAAAGGAGATACCCAGATGGACAGACCAGAGGAGGCCACGCGCGAAAGCGCGTGGCCAGATGCCACAGAACGGCCGCGGAAACGCGGCCATAGCCGCGTTTCCGCGGCAATAAGGAGAGGCTGGATACCTGTTTCCGTGGGAGAGTTGTACTGGGACTCTATGTCTTCCGTCTCCTATAAATACCCCTGCAGAGCAACAGAGAAGGGCGTCGAGAGTACAGAAACAAATTTAGGATTTTTCTTAGGCTAATTTGTAGATTGTAACTTAGGTTTTTTTTATTTTTTTTTGTATTTTTTAATTTTCTTTATGCAACTGAGAGGAGAGGATACTTTCATGGAGGAAGGAGATCAAGCTTGTACTGAGGTGACATCGGTGTAAGTAATCTTTTCTTCCATTGTTAATAAAATCAAATCGAAGTTTGCTTCTTTTTCCTATTCTTGTTTTATTTTTGTGTCCCTCTTTTGTGTTTGTGGATCCATATGAAACCAAGAGCTTCGAAGTTGCCTTCTCCTTGCAAGTGCCGTTGATGGTTTATGGTGATGAATATCTATTTTCATGGTAGTATAGCTCGCCTTTTATTCGTAGTATAGATCGGGAATGGGGAAGATCCCATATTCCATGCTTCGTTCGCCTTTAAAGAAAGGTACATCGTTGACACGGTTCAAAGGTAAGCAAACACCGAAGAGGTAAGTATGTTTTTAATTTTAGTTTTCTTTCTTTTATTTCTTTAGTTTAGATTACCAACACTACAATATTTCCAATCTCTTTCACTCTTTTTCATTGTAAATATCATTGTAAATATCATTATAAATAATAAAAGAGAACTTACTAAACAAGCTTCCATCGCTAGTCCCTCCCTGTAGATCACGACCCGCATTGCCACTTGCTATAGCGGTAGAATTGAGCACCCTACACTATTGTTTTAAAAATTCTGAAATTCTATATTTTGTGTTGATTGAGGCTAAACCTGCACGTAAAAATAAAGAAGCTCAGAACTTATAATAAAAATGTGCAAGTGCTCAATTCTTCCGCTATAGCAAGTTGCTATGCGGGTCGTGATCCACAAGGAGGGTTTTGCGATAGAAGCGTTTATGTTCTTTATTGAAATCTTAATGCAAACCAAAACGAAGATTCTTCTTTGTTTCTTAAGAAGAAAAGAGAAAAAGAGTTATGTTAAAGGTTAAGAAGAAAGTGAGAGATGAAGAAGGTGGAAAAAATCAGAAAACGACGAAAGAAAGCGATTATGTACAAATGATTATTTACAAGGAAGTGAAAAGAGAGATTTGGGAGATGTGGTGATCTATACTAAAGAAATAAAAGAAAAGAAAGAAAGAAAAGTGAAGAAGATTAAGAATTACCTACCTAGTTTGATTGTTGACTTACTTGGAAACCTGTTGCAAGTTCTACCTTTTTGCTTCGGAGGCGTTCAACGCATAGATCATAAACTCGAGCTCAGTCCCCGTGCACATTATATCGTCAAGCATACCAAGAACAAAGTGATGCGGAGCTTGGAAGAGGAGAACGTCTTCATGAACTATCGCTGGCTCTCACGTAGCTTAGTTATACTCGCTTTAGAATTCACTTGTAAACTCAACAAATACAACCAAGGTAAAGTAGAAAGAGGAAGAGGAAAGCAAAACAAAATACGAACATAAAAAGAAGCTTTTACCTTTATTACTTGCAGAGACAATGGAAGAAAGGAGGAGGGTACATCGGTGTCACTCTCAACATCAGCCTCTCTCTCTTACTTACATGAATCTTCTTCTACCCTAAGTTTACATACAAGTTACATAAAAAGAAAAGAAAAACCTAAACTACAAAGAATTAAAACTAGGCTAAATCCTAATCTGCATTGGCCATCCATTTTTCAGCGCAAAGAATGCCCTTTTATAGGCATAACCCACATCTATAGGATCCCGGGGAGGTCGGGGGAGCAAACGCTCCCCCTAACTCCCCAACAAAGCCGCGCCGCGTTTCCGCGGCCAGGGTGTGGCCAGATGGCCACACCCTGTTGGTGGGTTTCTCTGGGAGTTTCTTCTGCCTTTATCTTCAGTTGTTTCTTCGTTTGGGTCCAGGATTCTGACGAAATGGCCTTGGATTCTTGGCTTTAACCGATCGATCCTGAGAGGATTCTTCTCAACCGGTTTCAACCTCTTGATTTTGCCCTGATTTAGTGAGTGCGAATTAATTCTGATTTAATGCAGAATTTCGGTGGGCTTTGGGCTCATTTCTCTTCAACTCCTTAAAGATTGGGCTTGCAAATAAATCAAACAATTAATTAGGACAATGCAGGCTTTTATTCTATAATAAGTATGGACATATGATATTAAATATGCAACATTAGCGACCAATCACACCCCCATACCTATCTTTTGCTCGTCCTCGAGCAAAATAACTAAACTATACTAAGGATTATTAGACCACTTTCGCAGGTCACGCGATTGCACTGAGCATGTGCAATCAGCCGTTAAACCTTTAAGTTTCCCCTAGAGGACGAGTTTTGTCTCGTGAGGGTTTTCAGCGGATTACACCCACAAAATCCATAAAGAAAGGGAAATAAAGAGTTAGTATTTTCAAAAAGCATTTTGAAAGAGAAAAATATTTGAAATATAATTGTAAGATCTAAGCAATCTATAAGTTATAGGAAGACTAAATTTTTCATTCCTAAACTTAGTCTGTATTCAAAAATTTGTTATCAATCAAGGTAAGGAGTCAAATTGTGCTTCTCATCTAATCTATTACTTTACCCTAAGTTATATGCACCTTGTGATCGTGAAAATTTTGACTAAGGGTTCATTAACTCTAACTCTTATGCCTTATATATATATATATATATATATATATATATATATATATATATATATATATATATATATATATATATATATATATATATTATATATATATATATATATATATTTTGGTGGTATTATTCCTTAGTTCTATTAGGCTTTCTAATCTGCCCATGTAACGAGCCTTTAATCGATGACTCCCAAACCAAACGGTCTTAGGGCACTGGGTGAGAAAACACCCCAAGGACTTAAGAACTCGAGCAAACAAGGCCACAAAACTAAGGATTTTATTATATGCACCCCTTTTAGGCGTGAATACTTATGCTTTATTAGGCACAAATACCCAGCTTAATCAGAGGATTTTCATATATTTTTTTTTCAAACTTATCTAATCATCTTTCGCATAAATACTAAGGCTTGCTTAGGCCAAAGCACCTAGCTAATCAATAATTAGATCTGTGTATCTTTTTTTTTTTAAACTTATCTAATTATCTTTCGCATAAATACTAAGGCTTGCTTAGGCCAAAGCACCTAGCTAATCAATAATTAGATTTGTTTATTTTTTCTTTTTTTTTTATAAGGCATAAGAATCTTTGTTTTTGAACCCTAAGTGTGTAAGTGTATGAAGTGTGCATATTTCATCAAGGTAAAGATCAAGACCAAATTACTTTGACAAATTATCTTCCTAACCCTAAAAATCAAACAAATAATCTTATTTTGACCAAGTATAAGAAATCCTAATTTGGATCTTCCTATTCCTTCAAATTAACTTAATTTCTTACAAAAAATATGTCAAAATATTGTTTCTATTTTTCAAAAAGTTTTTAAAAGTAAAGAAAAATGTTAATTTTTTTTTTTAAAGAAAAAGAAAAGTTATGTTAGACCCTCCCCCACACCTATCTCATGCATTGTCCTCAATGTATGAATTAATGCATAGATGCATGAAAAAGACGACAGGGAAGGAAAGTGTTACCTTAAGGTGATGGTTCCGGTGGTGGTCTGATTGGTCCACGAAACGCGGCCCAATCAACTTTTCTTGGGTCTCGGAGGAACCCACCAGAAGTATCTTTAATATAACCCATTAAAAAGATGTATCCATAAAGGATCTTTATTAAATATTTAACCCCGTCTAATGTCCATATTCCATAACTAATTTCGGAGTCAAATTTGTCAACCACCTCGTCCCAGAATGGAGTATGAAATGATAGAACGGTTGATTTGGACTCAGGAAGGACAGGAACTAATCCGACTCGGGAAGGTGACTTAAGTCAAGTAAAGGTTCAGGAGTCGAAATTGGTTCAAGAAGCGGGTCCAAGTCAAGAAGTTGAAACTCTAGTCCACATGTATTTTCTAACAATGGAATGTGACTTAATGTGGGTGATTCCAGTTCAGAAATGATAGGTGGAGGAATCAAAACTGACTCTAAAATATTACACAAGTTTGGTAACACAACAGGAGTCAATATTGATTCAGAAAGTTGAACTGGATCACAGATTTGAGAATCTAGGTCACATATCTCATTGAGTTCAATATCAAAAAATTGAGAACTTGCCAATTTGTCAATAGGATTTTCAAAATTGTATAATTGGTCAAGTTCAATATGATCCTCAAGAATGTGAAAATCACCTAGAGGGGGGGTGAATAGGTGATAATGCTAATCAAAGCACAATTTAAAAATTATGATGCAACAATCTCACAAAGCAAGTGAATATAGCAATGAATGTAGAGAGCAAGTAATAAGAGCAATGAAAATAGAGTAAGAAATAAGAGCAAGTAAACCAAACGCAAACACCGAGAATTGTTATCGAGGTTCGAGCACCCAGCTCTACTTCCCCACCTTCCCCAGAAGGATTCCAACCACTTCCACTATCACAAAGATGTCACAAATACACCGGAGTACCCAACTCCACAATCTTAAGTACAAGCAATCTCTGAGTAGTCAAAAGACCACAAACTCTCTCTTGCAAAATTCTCTTCCCTTACAAAGGTCCTTAGAGAATAATGAGTAGGAATGAAGCTCTTGTGTGTAAGGAGAAAAGAAAAAGAAATCAGAGAGTTCTTGAAAAATACTTCAGAAAATGAGAGAGAATTTCAGCACAAAAACCAAGAAACAAAACTCTTTTGAATGCCTTAAACTTGTGAAAATTTTGATAATTTTTCTTGTAACCAATCTCTCCCTAAACACCCCTATTTATAGGAGAGGGCTAGGGTTTAGAGATAAAACATATTTAAGGCTAATTAAAACCAAAACATGTCATTTAAACACACTTAAGTGAGAAAAGGACAAAAATTAAACCAGCTCAGAAACTAGCCGTTACTGTTCAAACGGCTAGCTCGGTACACAAAAAAATAGCCGTTGCAGGCTACGGTCGACCGCCCGGTCGACCCAAACAAACAGAGAGCAGAAGTCTTTCAGGCAGGCATGTCTCGGTCGACCGTCCGGGTCGACCGTTGATCGGGGTGGAAACTAGCACTCAAAATGTGTATTTATGAAATCAAATGAAAAGCTCGAATGTGCTTAGTATACCCTCGATACTTCCGTTATAGCATTGGCTCAACGGGTCGTATCCACAGGGAAGGGAGGCGATAGAAGCATTAACAGTCTCTAGTCACGTCAGATGTTAACAATTTTTCTATGTTGAAAGAATGAAAAAGAATGAGAAAATGAAAACAAGCATGTGGTAGGTGAGGAGAGCGATGAAAACGGTGATGTAAAAACCAAAAGAGAAGTGAAGAAGATGGAACAAGGTAAACTAAGAAGGCGATGAAAACACCGATAGAAAAATGAGAAAAGAATTTGGAAAATGATTTCTAAAACAAAGGTAAAAGAAAACTCATGGCTACTAACTACTAAGTACTCCACTAACCATGCTAACCTCTTCGAGATAGTTGCCTCACATTTTGATCCTCGGCCATCACAATCCTTATCTTCAAGAAGCAATACAAAGCATGGCTCATGGATGGTTCAGAACAATCACAACATTGCAACAAGAACAAGCTATTACAAGCATCACTCATTACACTACTAGCATGAAATAAAAGAGCATGAAATAAGAGAGTTAGCTTGGTTAGCAAGTTAGCAAGTTAGATGTTAGAAATAAAAGAGCATGAAGTAAAAGAGAGTTAGCTTGGTTAGCAAGTTAACAAGTTAGCAAGTTAGATGTTAGAACCCATCATCTTTGGCCATCAATGGCTCTTGCAAGAACAAGGCCTTGTAGAGGCAACCCGATTCATGTGGATTATCAAGTAAGTGGTTAGATAGGTTAGTGGTTAGTAGTTAGATTGCCATGAGAAGAAAAACTAGAAACAAAAAATCATGTAGAAGATGAAGGAGATTACAATGGAAGAGAAAGGAGGTACCTTTACATAGAGTGTCACTCTCTATTACATCAATCCCTCACTATCTCTCTCTCTATGAATCACTCAGCCCTACTACAATGATCTACAAACAAATGAAAATACAAGAGAAGAGAAATGAAAAGCACCTACACTACACTAAATCTCTCCTAAAATCTGCACCTACTCCTAAAAACGAAGACTGCTCGCGCTCTGGGCAATTGCAGGGGTATTTATAGGCAGAAGAAGGATCCAGAAGACGAGACGAGGCCACGCGTCGAAAATCGACGCGTGGCTCCCTAGAATTGCCGCGTTTTGCCGCGCCTTTGCGGCAATTCCAGGGAGGTGGGCCCCAGATTTTGGTCCACGCGTTCTTCTGGCTTCTAGCTGCTTCCAGATATATCCAATTTCGGGAAATTTCGACCGCAGATCCGTCTGATGTGCGCTAGAGGCTAGGTTCAATGTATCTTCTAGATGATCCCTTGCTTGGCCTCCAAGTAATGCGGGATTAATTAGCATAAATTGAGCTGAATTAGCCTCTTATTCCATCTTTGCCCTTGAATTTTGGTTGTACCTGCAATATAGACCAAAACACGTATTAGACCGACTATTTATTCATAAACTGGTGGGAAAATGCGACATAAAAATGCAGAATTTGTAGACTAATCACACCCCCACACTTATTCTTTTGCTCGTCCCGAGCTAAACAAAGAAAAGAAAAACTATATTACCAATTTTATTACACCACTTTCGCAGGTGACGCGATTGCACTGAGCGTGTGCAACAAGCCGTTAAACCTCTAGGTTACCCTAGAGGAGGAGTGTTGTCTCCTGAGGGTTTTCAGCGGATTGCACCCACAAAATCCATAAAGAAAGAAGACAAATGTTAGTATTTTGAAAACACATTTTGAAAGAGAGACATGTTTTCGAACTATTTTTGCAAAAATATAAGTGATCTAAGGTCATAAGTCCACCTATAATTATTCTTCCTTAAACTTAGTCTCCATGCAGGATCTTGTCTTCAATTAAGGTAAGAATTCAAAATTGGATTGAATATTTTATCTTTCATAAAACCTAGATAGTATGCACACCGTGACAGTGAAGATTTCTGGGATTTCAACTCTAACCATCAAGCCATTTATTTATATATATTTATTTTCTTTTTCTCTTTTTTCTTCCTTTAGTTTAGGCTTTCTAGTTCACCCATGTAACGAGCCTATAACCGATGACTCCCAAACCAGTCGGTCTTAGGGCACCAGATGAGAAAACATCCCTCGGGTTTAAGGACTCGAGTGAAAAAGGCCACGAAACTAAAGGGGATTATTTATTTCCTTTATCACCGTTAGGCGTGAATAATCATGCTTCTTGAGGCACAATTATCCAGCTTAATAAGTGATGTTTTATTTATATATATATTTTTTTTTTTTTTCTTTTTTCTTTTTTTTATGGCCTTTTTGGTCTTTGTTTCCATCCCAGAAATGTGTAAATGTGAAGTGCATACTTTCTAAGGCAAAAAATTCAAGATAAAAATATTTCCCCAATTTTACTTACTTAGCCTATAATTTCAAACAAGATCTATTATTTTAACTAGGTTTAAGATGTCATAATTAAGGCTTTCTTAATTTCTAAGATACATCTTAATTTTCTTAAAAATAGATCAAAACATTGTCTCTTATTTCAAAAAGTTTTTTTTTTATTTCTAAAAGAAGTGTAAAAGAAAGAAAATCTAAAAACTCTATGTTAGTAAACCCTCCCCCACACTTATTTCATGCATTGTCCTCAATGCATCGTGATATATGTATGCATGAAACAAAATAGAGAGGGAAGGAAAAAATTACCTTAAGGTGGTGGTTCCGGTGGTGGTCGGATTGGTCCACGAAACATGGCCCAATCAACTTTGCTTTAGGTTTTGAGGAACCCACCATAGACCTCCATGATACAACCCACTAAAAAGATGTATTCATGCATGATTTTTATTAAAAATTCTACCCCATCTAATTTCTAAATTTTCAAAATAATTTCAGAGTCAAATTTATCAAGATCCTTGTCCCAGAATGGAGTATGAAAAGATGGAATGATTGATTTGGACTCAGGAGACACAGGAACTAATACCGACTCAGGAAAAATACTTAAGTCAAGTAAAGGTTCGGGAGTCGAGATCGGTTCAGGAAGTGGGTCCAAATCAAGAAGATGAAGCTCAAGTCCACATTCATTTCCCCATGATGGAATGTGACTATCTAAGATTAGTGATTCAAGTTCAGGAGGGTTGGGAATCAAAACTGACTCTAAAATGTTACTCAAATTGGGTAACAATACAGGAGTCAATAATGATTCAGGTATTTGAACTAAATCACAAACTTGAGGTCAAAGTCATATTCCACATTGAGTTCAATTCCACAAAATTGAGAACCTACCAATTTATCAAATGGACTTTCAAAAGTATGAAATTGGTCAAGTTCAATATGATCATCATGAATGATTGGTGATTCAATTTCACAATGGATTGGCACTGGATCCAATACTGACTCGGGAAAAGGGGTGAAATCAGGTGAAGATACTGGAGTCATAATTGAATCAGGAAGTAGAATTGAATCACTAATTTGAGGTTCATGATCATATTCATGTTCAAGTTCAATTTCAGAAAATGGATAACTTGCCAAAATGTCAATGGGATCTTTAACATTTGAAGTTTGGACAAGTTCAGATGGGTGTGCTGAAATTGAATCTTGATTTCCAAAACAACATGACTCTTTGGCTCTGTCAGAATGGGTAGTGACATTAGAAAGAGGATGAGAATGAAGAGTTTGGATCATCATATCTATGTCATGGTTACGAGCATTTTGAGCCTGAGTCATGAATTCAAGCATCTTTTTATAAGTCATTGGTTCATCGTTTTGTTGAAGAGATGCAGTGTTGTTTTGGAATTGGTGGTGAAATTGTGAGTCCATCAGATTTTGTGATTGTTGTTTGGACTCACAAAAAGTTCCTTACTCATTTCCAAGGCAGATGGTTGTTCATTGTGAAGATGTGGAACTGAGTAAGACTCTTGAAAATACTGTGGAATTGGAGGGGCCAATGTTTCTTGAAGTTGTTGCTCAGCCCTTTGTAGATTGGCTTCTAAACTCTTTAGTAACTCAGATTTTTCTTCAATTGGTGGAGTATAAGAAGCAAATTTGGGGAATGAATATTGTGGACAAGGTGAATATGGTGACAAGGAGGTTGAAAATTTGACTCGGGGTACGTGAATCCCTAATGACTCTGTGACGAGTTGAAATTATTTTGGAAATTATAGTCATAAGAATGTGGGTATGGGTTGTATTGATTCGGATAAGGCCAACCCGGTGTATTTGATTGGTGCATATTAGAAAACGCCGGGTTGGAATTATCCGATCCAAATGGAGTTGGTGTGAAATATGGATTCATGTTTGGATTGAAAGAATTGTTATTGTTGAATGCCATTTCACACAAAAAATCACAAAAAAGAAAGAATCAAACAACAAACAAAAAGAAAACAAAAAATCAAAACCAAGCCAAGAGTAGGGTTGACCTAGACCTAGATGAAATGTCCCTAGGGGCCAACGTCTATTCAAATTTTATTAGGGCTTGGGTTGTGTGAGTGGGGAGATGATTTTTGGGCTAAGGAAGGGGTATGAAATCCCACCTTATCTTGTTTGGAGTTTGCCCTTAAATTCAATTTGTGCAAGTGTGCAATATAGACAAGAAGATAACACAAAGCGATAAATCACCCACGTGTTTGTCCTATGCTATATGCAATGCCATATGTACATCTCCATCCAAATCACAACAATAGAACAAAATACAGTATATTGGAATTGAATTGACACGTGCCTAAATGCAAATGTCTAAACCGTTTTAAAAGCGTCCAAATACCGTATTTTAGTTCTTTTATTTTTTTGTGGTGTGTAGGCAATCAAAGCAAGAAAGGTAGCAGCAGAAATCAACTAGCTATTACAAGATACACATCCCAGAACAAACAATATATAGAATTATTGCACAATGGCCGCGGTGGCGCGGCAAAAGTCGCGGTTTCGCGGCTTTCCTTCCAAATCTGGGGCCCTGCTTTCTAGAGCAGGGAGAGGCAAAACTAGTTTATGTACTGCAATGTTAAGCACCTGAAAATATTGCCCTGCACACCAAAACAGAGAAGACAAATATTAACAAAAACGTGACATCAAAACCATTCCCTTCCCCGGGAACGGCGCCAAAAATTTGATCGGGGTGGAAACTAGCACTCAAAATGTGTATTTATGAAATCAAATGAAAAGCTCGAATGTGCTTAGTATACCCTCGATACTTCCGTTATAGCATTGGCTCAACGGGTCGTATCCACAGGGAAGGGAGGCGATAGAAGCATTAACAGTCTCTAGTCACGTCAGATGTTAACAATTCTTCTATGTTGAAAGAATGAAAAAGAATGAGAAAATGAAAACAAGCATGTGGTAGGTGAGGAGAGCGATGAAAACGGCGATGTAAAAACCAAAAGAGAAGTGAAGAAGATGGAACAAGGTAAACTAAGAAGGCGATGAAAACACCGATAGAAAATGAGAAAAGAATTTGGAAAACGATTTCTAAAACAAAGGTAAAAGAAAACTCATGGCTACTAACTACTAAGTACTCCACTAACCATGCTAACCTCTTCGAGATAGTTGCCTCACATTTTGATCCTCAGCCATCACAATCCTTATCTTCAAGAAGCAATACAAAGCATGGCTCATGGATGGTTCAGAACAATCACAACATTGTAACAAGAACAAGCTATTACAAGCATCACTCATTACACTACTAGCATGAAATAAAAGAGCATGAAATAAGAGAGTTAGCTTGGTTAGCAAGTTAGCAAGTTAGATGTTAGAAATAAAAGAGCATGAAGTAAAAGAGAGTTAGCTTGGTTAGCAAGTTAACAAGTTAGCAAGTTAGATGTTAGAACCCATCATCTTTGGCCATCAATGGCTCTTGCAAGAACAAGGCCTTGTAGAGGCAACCCGATTCATGTGGATTATCAAGTAAGTGGTTAGATAGGTTAGTGGTTAGTAGTTAGATTGCCATGAGAAGAAAAACTAGAAACAAAACATCATGTAGAAGATGAAGGAGATTACAATGGAAGAGAAAGGAGGTACCTTTACATAGAGTGTCACTCTCTATTACATCAATCTCTCACTATCTCTCTCTATGAATCACTCAGCCCTACTACAATGATCTACAAACAAATGAAAATACAAGAGAAGAGAAATGAAAAGCACCTACACTATACTAAATCTCTCCTAAAATCTGCACCTACTCCTAAAAACGAAGACTGCTCGCGCTCTGGGCAATTGCAGGGGTATTTATAGGCAGAAGAAGGATCCAGAAGACGAGACGAGGCCACGCGTCGAAAATCGACGCGTGGCTCCCTAGAATTGCCGCGTTTTGCCGCGCCTTTGCGGCAATTCCAGGGAGGTGGGCCCCAGATTTTGGTCCGCGCGTTCTTCTGGCTTCTAGCTGCTTCCAGATATATCCAATGTCGGGAAATTTCGACCGCAGATCCGTCTGATGTGCGCTAGAGGCTAGGTTCAATGTATCTTCTAGATGATCCCTTGCTTGGCCTCCAAGTAATGCGGGATTAATTAGCATAAATTGAGCTGAATTAGCCTCTTATTCCATCTTTGCCCTTGAACTTTGGTTGTACCTGCAATATAGACCAAAACACGTATTAGACCGACTATTTATTCATAAACTGGTGGGAAAATGCGACATAAAAATGCAGAATTTGTAGACTAATCAACCGTGAAACGTGCACACTGATACGTGCAGCTGCCAGAACTCCGGTCGCCTGGGCCGGCCGACCGGCTTGACCTGACATTGGGTCGGTCGACCCTTGCGGTCGACCGGCTCAGGTCAAAAGCCAAAATAAAAATGAATCTTGAGGAGAAATCTATTTTTAACAAAATAGTTTTGAATACGGATATATATAATGGATAAAAATGAGTTAGTAGGCTGAAGATTGTATACTAACTATTTTTGTACAAATTATAAGAAATATGTTTGGAAACAAGATGTGCACAAAAACGTGTGTGATAGAGCTTTAAACCTATTCACTATTCTTAACAAAACTCTAAACTAAAAACAACCTAATAAATTATCTTGAGCAATCTTGAAGTCTTGAGCCATGCAATGCCTTGCTAGAGCCTTCTCTTCTATGTTCCTTCCTTGATGTGCAAAATGCCTTCTTTGCTTCATGAACCTAGAAGTTCTTGCAATAGCTAAGCAATGGTCTCCAAATATGGTACAAACCTGAAACTTATCTTAACTAACTAATTAGTACCATATAGCTCCTATTTGGTTTGTCATCATCAAAACTCTAAACAAATGGAGAGTGTAACCTTATGGGCCAACAATCTCCCCCTTTTTGATGATGACAAAACAAATAGGCTATAAACAAAAATATAGAGGAGGAGAAAGCTCCCCCTCAAATTATGCTATATTAAACAAGGAAAAACAATGTAATTTGTAATTTGCAAGTAAACATCATGAAACCAAAAACCACGAAAATATAAAACTTGCAAAACACTTAAACTCAAATTACTATAATTCATGAAAACACATCAAAAACAAAAAAAAACATATATATACTCATATGGAACCAAAACCATATGAACTCATATTTCTATCATAAAAACTCATTCTCCCCTTTTTGTCATACATCAAAAAGGGTTATGAAAACATTTTTATTCAATAACCCAAACATTAAGTTCACCACAAATGAAGAAAAATCTAGCAAAATCCAGTGGTTTAGTGAAAATATCGGCTAGTTGCAAATCCGTAGAAACATAATCAATATCTATATCTCCTTTCTCAAAATGATCTCTAAGAAAGTGATATCTAATCTCAATGTGCTTAGTCTTACTATGTTGATTTGCATTTTTTGTCATATGTATAGTACTAGTATTATCACAAAATATTTTTATATGGTTATAATGCAAATCATAATCAAGGAGAGTATGTTTCATCCAAAGGACTTGTGCACAACAAGCCCCCGCGGCAACATACTCCGCCTCGGCGGTTGAGAGAGCTACGGAATTTTGTTTCCTAGAGGACCATGAAACAAGGCAATTACCAAGAAATTGACATGTCCCACTAGTACTCTTTCTATCTACTCTACAACCCGCATAGTCGGCATCCGAATAACTCGTCATTGAGAAATCTCCGGTTTTCGGATACCATAGACCCATTCCAATCGTTCCCTTAATATAATGAATAATGTGTTTTACCGCAATAAGATGAGACTCTTTGGGACATGATTGAAATCTAGCACAAAGACACACACTAAATATGATATCCGGCCTACTAGCCGTCAAATACAAAAGACTACCTATCATGCTTCTATACAATTTAATATCAACATTTTTACCTTGGTCATCCTTATCAAGCTTGGTGGTAGTTGCCATGGGAGTGTTGCAAACCTTTGAGTCTTCAAGTCCAAACCTCTTTATGAGTTCCTTTGCGTATTTGGCTTGACATATAAAGTTCCCATCTTGCAATTGCTTGATTTGGAGTCCAAGAAAGAAATTAAGCTCACCATTGAAGACATTTCAAATTCACATTGCATAACCTTTTCAAATTTCTTGCATAAAAGCTCATTAGTAGAACCAAAAATTATATCATCAACATAAATTTGCACAATTAAAATGTCATTATCAACATGCTTAGTGAATAGTATTGTATCTACTTTGCCTTTAATAAAATCATTTGAAATGAGAAAACTAGAAAGCCTTTCATACCAAGCTCTTGGAGCTTGTTTCAATCCATACAAAGCTTTATCAAGTTTGAAAACAAAATCGGGATGAACATGATCAACAAAACCAAGAGGTTGAGCAACATAAACTTCTTCATTTATAAAACCATTCAAAAATGCACTTTTCACATCCATTTGAAAAAGTTTAAAATTTTTGAAAGATGCAAAAGCTAGTGTCATCCGTATGGCTTCAAGCCGTGCTACGGGTGCAAAGGTCTCCTTAAAGTCAATTCCCTCAACTTGAGTGTAACTTTGGGCCACTAACCTAGCCTTATTCCTAATCACATTTTCGGACTCATCCATCTTATTTCTAAAGATCCACTTAGTACCAATTATTGGTCTATCGTGGGGCCTAGGAACAAGGTGCCAAATTGGTTGCGCTCAAATTGATTGAGTTCCTCTTGCATGGCTAGCAACCAATATGAGTCCGCCTCGACTTCGAGGATGCTTTTGGGTTCAAAATGAGAAATGAAAGCAAAGTTACCACATAGGTCATGGAGTTTGGAGCGAATTGTTACCCTTTAGATGCATCACCTAAGATGAGCTCCTTGGGATGATTTGTGGCATATCTCCAAGCTTTAGGAAGCGGTTGAGAGCTTTCCTCTTTATCCTCTTGAACGTCACCAATTGATTCTTGCTTATCATCTTGAGCGGGTGAGTCCTTCAAGGATAGTCTCTCCATGTCTTCACCTAATGGTTCAATCTCTACAACATTCTCAACAAACACATTAGATTCTTCAAATTTAACATGCATGGATTCTTCAATGGTAAGTGATGATCTATTGAATACTCTATAAGCTTTACTAGTTGTAGAATATCCAACAAAGATTGCTTCATAAGCCTTAGCATCAAATTTACCCAAGTTATCTTTAGTGTTCAAAACAAAACACTTGCATCCAAAAACTTTGAAATTTGCAACATTAGGTTTTCTAAAATGATACATTTCAAAAGATGTTTTGGAAGAATTTTTACATAAATAAATACGATTTGATATATAGCATGCGGTGTTTACGGCCTCGGCCCATAGATATTGAGGGAGGTCATACTCACTTATCATTGTCCTAGCCATCTATTGAAGTGTTCTATTTTTCCTTTCTACAACTCCATTTTGCTGTGGAGTTCTAGGACAAGACATTTCATGCTTAATTCCCTTTTCATCACATTAAGTCATGAAGAGTTGGTTAACAAACTCACCACCTCTATCACTCCTTATTCTCAAAATCGAAAAACCCTTTTCTTTTTCAACTTTTTTTCGAAAAATCTTAAAACGAGAAAAAGTTTGATCTTTGTGTTCCAAGAAGAAAACTCAAGTGAAACGGGAAAAATCATCAACTAAAACAAATGCAAATCTACTACCATTTAAGCTCTTAGTTTTAGTAGGTCCAAAAAGATCCATATGAATTAATTCTAAAGGCCTAGTTGACATGATACCTTGATTAGTTTTAAGGAAGACTTGGTTTGTTTCCCAAGTTGGCACGCACCACAAATGCGGTCTTTCTCAAACTTCAAGTAAGGAATACCCTTCACCAATTCCTTTGAATTAATCCTAGAAAGATGGTCAAAAGATGCATGTCCTAATCTTCTATGCCAAAGCCAAGAATTTTCATCAAAAGCATTTAGTAGAACATTTCACATTAAGCATGTCAATGATATAAACATTATCATCACGAAAACCGGTGAGAATACAATCATTGATTTTAACATCAAAGATTTTGCAAGAAGAATCATCAAAAACAACTTTAAGTCCACGGTCACAAAATTGACTAATGCTAAGCAAATTATGTTTCAAACCATCAACAAGTACAACATTTTCTATAGTAGGAGATGCACCAATTTGAATGTTACCTATACCGATGATAGTGCCTTTGGAGTCATCCCCGAAGGTGACGGAGCCACCTTCCTCGTACCTTGATAGGGTTGTAAAGTTATTGATGTCCCACGTCATGTGTCTTGAACAACCACTATCAAGGTACCACCGCTCCCTACGTCTTGGAGCCTTGGTGTGTACCTACATCAAATAATTTAGGACTTGATTTTGGTAGCCACATTTTCTTGGGTCCTAAAGAGTTAGTTTCATTAACCCAAACAAGATTATTGGTTCTATTTATTTGGTCATAACAAAATTTAGCCAAATGTCCATTCTTACCACAATATGTGCATCTATACCCTCTACCATATTTAAAAGCATAGTGAGTGTGTGATTTGTGAGCATGAGAATTGTGAGCATGAAAAGATTTAGCATGAGAAGTGTTATGTGCAGTGTGAGCATGAGGAATCTTAACATGTGAATCTTTAGCATGAGAGGTGTGCTTTTTAGAAAACATTTCTTCAAGTTTCTTAGTGTTAAAAGCACAATCCTTTAAAGTCTTTTCAAAATCAACAATTCTAGTTTTCAAAGAAGAAATTTCTTTTTCATCAATCTTAGGAAATTTTGCTTTACAAGCAACTTTGTAAGCACAAAATTCATTTTGGGTAGAAATGAGATTTGAAGAAATTTCATCTTTTTCTTTAGAAATAATAGCAAGTTGATTTTTGAGAAAAGCAACTTCCTTTTCCAATTTAGAGCATTCAATCTTTTTATTATCATATGTTTCTGAAAGTTCAACAAAGGCATGAACAAGAACTTCTTTGCTTAATTCATCATCTTCATCATCATGAGGTTGAGGGGTTACCTTTGGTGTGTTTACCATGAAACACATATTCGCTATATCCGCCTCTTCCTCAGACTCGCTTTCCGAATCCCAAGTTGCCTTGTACGCTTTCTTTTCTTCCGGTTTCTTTGGCTTGAAAGAGGAGGTCATCTTCTTCTTGAACTCCAGGCAATCCGCCATGATGTGTCCGGGCTTTCGGCAATTATAGCATACAATTCTCCTCTCCTCTTTGCCTTCAAATTTCCTTCAGAAGTTGAGCTTGTTCCTCCGGTACATTCTCTTCACATTGCGAACAAGTAGTGATAGCTCCTCATCTTCTTCTTCATCTTCTTCATCGTCTTCAAGAGTGGATGAAGACTTGAAGGCTATGGATTTCTTCTTTAGTAGAGCGGCCTCTTCTCTTACTTTCTTTTCCATCTCATGGGTTTTTAGGTTCCAATGAGACTAATGAGGTCCATCTCTTGTCATTCAATTCTTTTAAGGTGGTGACCTTGATCTCCCATGATGTAGGAAGTGCCCGAATCACTTTTCGCACCTTTTGGTCATTGGAGATGTCATCACCTAAAGAAGAAAGAGCATTGGTGATTTTAGTAAATCTAGTAATTATACAATCAATAGATTCTTCATCAATCATTTTAAAGGATTCATATTGGGACCTTAAGAGATCTATCTTAGCTCTCTTAACTTGTGAAGTCCCCTCGTGTGTGACCAATAAATGTTGGCAAATCTCATAGGCGGATTGGCAATGAATTACCCGTGTAAGGTCATCCTCATTCAAGGCGGTTAAGAGGGAATTTTGGGCCTTGGAGTTAGCCTCATATTCTCTAAAGTTGAAGTCGGTCCATGTGCTCTCATCACTATCGGGTGCAACATAGGGTTTGGTCAATGATTTAGCTACTAAGCTACCTAAAGATTGCAAAAAGATAGTCATCCTAACCTTCCAAATAGGGAAGTTGAGTCCATCAAATTTAGGAGGGGTTTTGATGTTATCGGCCATGTTTACTAGTGAATGACAAATGGAATGCAAATGTTGATTAGCAAATTTAAGGATCTCTCTATGGATGTTAAGCCAAAACCTAGAGTTCAAGCTCTGATACCAATTGAAAATCACCTAGAGGGGGGGTGAATAGGTGATAATGCTAATCAATGCACAATTTAAAAATTATGATGCAACAATCTCACAAAGCAAGTGAATATAGCAATGAATGTAGAGAGCAAGTAATAAGAGCAATGAAAATAGAGCAAGAAATAAGAGCAAGTAAGCCAAACGCAAACACCGAGAATTGTTATCGAGGTTCGAGCACCCAGCTCTACTTCCCCGCCTTCCCCAGAAGGATTCCAACCACTTCCACTATCACAAAGATGTCACAAATACACCGGAGTACCCAACTCCACAATCTTAAGTACAAGCAATCTCTGAGTAGTCAAAAGACCACAAACTCTCTCTTGCAAAATTCTCTTCCCTTACAAAGGTCCTTAGAGAATAATGAGTAGGAATGAAGCTCTTGTGTGTAAGGAGAAAAGAAAAAGAAATCAGAGAGTTCTTGAAAAACACTTCAGAAAATGAGAGAGAATTTCAGCACAAAAACCAAGAAACAAAGCTCTTTTGAATGCCTTAAACTTGTGGAAATTTTGATAATTTTTCTTGTAACCAATCTCTCCCTAAACACCCCTATTTATAGGAGAGGGCTAGGGTTTAGAGATAAAACATATTTAAGGCTAATTAAAACCAAAACATGTCATTTAACACACTTAAGTGAGAAAAGGACAAAAATTAAACCAGCTTAGAAACTAGCCGTTACTACTCAAACGGCTAGCCCGGTCGACCGCTAGTACACAAAAAAATAGCCGTTGCAGGCTACGGTCGACCGCCCGGTCGACCCAAACAAACAGAGAGCAGAAGTCTTTCAGGCAGGCATGTCTCGGTCGACCGTCGGGTCGACCGTGAAACGTGCACACTGATACGTGCAGCTGCCGGAACTCCGGTCGCCTGGGTCGGCCGACCGGCTTGACCTGACATTGGGTCGGTCGACCCTTGCGGTCGACCGGCTCAGGTCAAAAGCCAAAATAAAAATTGAATCTTGAGGAGAAATCTATTTTTAACAAAATAGTTTTGAATACGGATATATATAATGGATAAAAATGAGTTAGTAGGCTGAAGATTGTATACTAACTATTTTTTGTACAAATTATAAGAAATATGTTTGGAAACAAGATGTGCACAAAAACGTGTGTGATAGAGCTTCAAACCTATTCACTATTCTTTAACAAAACTCTAAACTAAAAACAATCTAATAAATTATCTTGAGCAATCTTGAAGTCTTGAGCCATGCAATGCCTTGCTAGAGCCTTCTCTTCTATGTTCCTTCCTTGATGTGCAAAATGCCTTCTTTACTTCATGAACCTAGAAGTTCTTGCAATGGCTAAGCAATGGCCTCCAAATATGGTACAAACCTGAAACTTATCTTAACAAACTAATTAGTACCATATAGCTCCTATTTGGTTTGTCATCATCAAAACTCTAAACAAATGGAGAGTGTAACCTTATAGGCCAACAGAATGGGTGATTCAATTTCATGATGAATTAGCACAGGATTCAATGTTGACTCAAGAAAAAGATTAAAATCAGGTAAAGATACCGGAGTCATAATTGAACCAGGAAGTAGAATTGAATCACTAAGTTGGGGTTCAGGATCATATTTATTTTCAAGTTCTATTTCAGGAAAAGGAAAACTTGCTAAACTGTCAATATCTTTTCAAAATTTGGAGTTTGGGCAAGTTCAAGTGGTTGTTCTGAAATGGAATCTTGATTTCCAAGACTACATGACTCTTCGACTCTAACAGGATGGTTAGTGACATCAGAACTGGTCAAACGGTGAGAACGTAGAGATTCGACCATCATATCTATGTCACGATTTCTAGCATTTTGAGCATGAGTCATGGCTTCAAGCATCTTTTCATAATTGATGGGTTCATTGTTTTGATGAAAAGATGAAGAGTTGTCTTGAAAGTGGTAGTGAAATTGTGAGTCCATTAGATTTTGGGATTTGTGTTTAGACTCACGCATACTCATTTCCAAAATTGATGGTCTTCTATTTTAGACTGGTGGAACTGAGTATGACTCTTGAAAATATTGTGGACTAGGTGGAGAAGGGGGATAATTTGGTTGAAAATTTGACTCGGGGTAGGTGAATCCCCACTGACTCTGTGAAGAGTTGAAATCGTTATGAAAATTATAGTCATACGATGGGGGACATGGGTTATATTGATTCGGATAAGACCAATCCGGCACACTAGGTTGGTTAAAGTCATGATATGCCGGGTTGGTAATATCCGTAAAAGAGTTTGATGTGTAATATGGATTATTATTATAGTTGAAAAAATTATTATTATAAGCCATATCACACAATGGAATACAAACAAAAAGAAAGAAAAACAAACAAATAAACAAACAAGAAAGAAAAAATTCTAACCTAAGTTAGGGTAGACCTAGACCTAGACGACTCCTAACTGGTTAGATGTCCACGGGAGGTTTAATGTAGACTTTGACCATAAGCTAATCAGCCAGGTCAGGGCAAGATTGGTGGGAGGTTTTCCGTCAAAGACGTTCCTTAATTAAATAACCACCAATCTTCAGGCTTTCGGCCCTTAATCCCTTTCCTAGACACTGATTTGGCAAGAGTCAAGTTCCAACACTTTTCCCCCTTAGGATAATCTCCTGATTGAGTCCGAGATGTCCCTAGGGCCAACGTCTACTCATTTTAAGTTAGGCTTGGGTTAGTGAGTGCTTGAATTCTGATTTTTGGGCTAAGGAAGGGTGATTAAATCCCCACCTTATCTTGTTATTGGGTTGGTGCCCTTAAAATCAATTAGTGCAAGTGTACAAGATATGAATCAACCAAGAAGTGAGTCCTATGCTAAATACAATGCATACGTACCTTGCTCCAGCACTCTTCAACAGTAAAAATAAATGAATTGAAAAAAAAACGCGTGCCTAAAATGCAAACGTCTAATCAATTTTTAACTTTTGCAACAAACATTTTACTGTTGATTATTTAGCAGGCTTATGGTGATGGCATATAAGAAATAAAGATGCAGCAAGCTATGTTTTTGGCAAAGTCAGCAACCATGCACAAAATCTATTAGTAGTCAACTCTTCTTTGCCGCGGATCCGCGGCTTTGGCCGCGCAAACGCGGCAAATCAGAGGGCCCTTGGTCTCTGCTTTCTACAGCAGAGGCCCAAGACACTTGTATGTCACTGCAATCTTAATTTCCTGCTTTGCTTGCCCTGTAACCTGAACAGAGAAGAAAATTCGTTTAGTTCTAAAAATTTTCAAGAAAAATTCAGATTTCAATAAAAACAACGTTACCCTCCCCGGCAACGGTGCCAAAATTTGATTGAGGCTAAACCTGCACGTAAAAATAAAGAAGTTCAGAACTTATAATAAAAATGTGCAAGTGCTCAATTCTTCCGCTATAGCAAGTGGCTATGCGGGTCGTGATCCACAAGGAGGGTTTGCGATAGAAGCGTTTACGTTCTTTATTGAAATCTTAATGCAAACCAAAACGAAGATTCTTCTTTGTTTCTTAAGAAGAAAAGAGAAAAAGAGTTATGTTAAAGGTTAAGAAGAAAGTGAGAGATGAAGAAGGTGGAAAAAATCAGAAAACGGTGAAAGAAAGCGATTATGTACAAATGATTATTTACAAGGAAGTGAAAAGAGAGATTTGGGAGATGTGGTGATCTATACTAAAGAAATAAAAGAAAAGAAAGAAAGAAAAGTGAAGAAGATTAAGAATTACCTACCTAGTTTGATTGTTGACTTACTTGGAAACCTGTTGCAAGTTCTACCTTTTTGCTTCGGAGGCGTTCAACGCATAGATCATAAACTCGAGCTCAGTCCCCGAGCACATTATATCGTCAAGCATACCAAGAACGAAGTGATGCGGAGCTTGGAAGAGGAGAACGTCTTCATGAACTATCGCTGGCTCTCACGTAGCTTAGTTATACTCGCTTTAGAATTCACTTGTAAACTCAACAAATACAACCAAGGTAAAGTAGAAAGAGGAGAGGAAAGCAAAACAAAATACGAACATAAAAAGAAGCTTTTACCTTTATTACTTGCAGAGACAATGGAAGAAGGGAGGAGAGTACATCGGTGTCACTCTCAACATCAGCCTCTCTCTCTTACTTACATGAATCTTCTTCTACCCTAAGTTTACATACAAGTTACATAAAAAGAAAAGAAAAACCTAAACTACAAAGAATTAAAACTAGGATAAATCCTAATCTGCATTGGCCGTCCATTTTTCAGCGCAAAGAATGCCCTTTTATAGGCATAACCCACATCTATAGGATCCCGGGGAGGTCGGGGGAGCAAACGCTCCCCTAACTCCCCAACAAAGCCGCGAAAACGCGGCTTGGGCCGCGTTTCCACGGCCAGGGTGTGGCCAGATGGCCACACCCTGTTGGTGGGTTTCTCTGGGAGTTTCTTCTGCCTTTATCTTCAGTTTGTTTCTTCGTTTGGGTCCAGGATTCTGACGAAATGGCCTTGGATTCTTGGCTTTAACCGATCGATCCTGAGAGGATTCTTCTCAACTGGTTTTAACCTCTTGATTTTGCCCTGATTTAGTGAGTGCGAATTAATTCTGATTTAATTCAGAAATTTGGTGGGCTTTGGGCTCATTTCTCTTCAACTCCTTAAAGATTGAGCCTGCAAATAAATCAAACAATTAATTAGGACAATGCAGGCTTTTATTCTATAATAAGTATGGACATATGATATTAAATATGCAACATTAGCGACCAATCATGTGTGCAGGTAAAATCTCAATCACACATGCATAGCCTACAACAAATCAACTCATCTTTAAGTACAAAATAATATATGATAGAGTTTAGATTACTACACTAGCATATGAGCATTTAAGCAAATAAAATATTCTTAAAATAGAGGATAAGATAGTTAATAATATTGATGTAGCCAACTTTATTTCTCCAAATTAAAGGTGGTTTACCTGCCTTAACTCCTTGATAGTGATGCATCTATAGATTTGTCCATCAAGTTTCAATTGCATCCACCATTAAGGCACCAACTCTCTCACATCTTGAGAGAGAACTCACCTACATCAAATAAAATCAGGATGCTTTTTGGTACCCATAATTTCTTGGGTCCTTGGTTATTAGGATTTCGAATCCAAACATTATTTTTAATCACATGCAATTTATCATAGGACAAATTAGCAAATGACCTTTGCGGTCGTAATGTGTTTAAGTGTACACTTTGGCATGGATGTGAGCATGGGATATATGCGAAGTGTGTGCATGAATGTGTGAAACTTGTTTCTTATAAAATATAGATTCCAATCTATTATGATCAAAAGTATATTGGCTCAAGGTTGAGCCCAAAACATCAGTACTCTTTTTCAAATCATATATCTCATTTTTATCAAAAGAAGAAGAAGCAATATTAGTATGAGAAGTATGGGAATCAAAAAAAAAATCACATTAGCAAAAGAAATAGAAATCCTCTTTTTCTTTTAAAACAAAATTCAATTGATTTTTCAAAGATTATTTTTCTTTTAAAAACAAATCAATTTCATTTTTCAAAGAATCATTTTCAAAAATAGTATTTAATTTTGGATACATGGAAATATTCTCTTTCTTCAATCTTATATTTTTCATTTTAATAAATCATACTTTTCAAGTAGTTATTGACAAAACATGGCAAGATCATCATATGATATATTTTCACTTTTATCAAAATCAGATTCTGAGTTTACCTCAAGGGGGTCATCCCCTTGTGCCATGAAGCATATGCTGAAAGTATCACTTTCTTCTTTCGAGTCTCTCTCCTTATCATTTGAAGTTTGTTCGTAAAGAGAGATCAATGTATTCCAAACTACAAGAGTGAAAACAAAATTAGTAACCCTATTATCATTTAGGGCTAGCTTAAAAGTAAAAGTATGAGTAGCTTTTGTGTTTGCCTCGAAAACATTGTTGCTATTTGTTTTAGTGATGGCAAGATAAATATCCATTCTGAGGGATTTAAGATATAAACACATTTTAATCTTTCAAGTTTGGAGGTTTAGAATATCAAACATGGGTGGATCCATAAGTGTGTGTAAACAATAAAGTGATTAGCAAAGACAGGATCACTCTATGGCAGTTAAACCGATAATTAAGAGCACTGGCTCTGATATTAATTGAAATCACCAAGAGGGGGATGAATAGGTGAGTGCTAATCAATGCGAAAATTAAAACTTAATTAACAATGCAACAACACAATAAACAAATCTAACTCAACAACTAAGAAATGAAACCGTATACCAGTGAATGGCTCTAAACTTGCCCCCGTGATTCCTCTTAAAATAAGAGTTGAGGGCATAATTTCTTTCTTGATGTTTAGAGAGTTCAAACAAATATAGAAAGTTCAAATAAATAATATTGCAAGCTTAATAAAAACAAGTAAAATAAACAAGAATAATGCAAAAAGTAAAAGGAGTGAGAGTTAGAGAGATCAAATGAGATAGCCAATTGCAAACATAGAAGATTGCTATAATATACAAAGGATTGCTTTCTTGGTTTAAATGAATGCAAGTATATAAAATAATATCAATATAAATAAGAATGGCAATTAAGCACAAGCAGAAGAGTGAGATAATATCATGCATATAAGACTGAGCACAATTAATAAGTATGCAAAATATAAATAGAGAGTTGAGTTGAGAGAGAAAGTTGAGCAGTCGCAAACACGAGAGTTTTGTTTCGAGGTTTGAGCAACTTGCTCTCCTTTCCCGCTTTCACTGCAATGAAAGATTTTCACTATAACTGATCGCACAACATCTCTCCGGTATAAGCTCCCTCAAGAACTCTTGGACCCGCAAGTCTCTCACCCGTTATTCAACACACGAGCCCACAAGCTCTATTGAGGCTGCAACCTCCAACCACATATAATAAATTAAACACTTGGTGATCAACTCCTTGACCACAAACAAAGTATTCTCACTCAGAGTAGGAAAATTAATGGCTCGAGAAAAAGTAAGAGAAAACAGGGAAGAATAAGATTGAACACTTGAAAAACTTACACTTAAATGATTTTCTTTTGAAATTCTTAATATAAAATGCATCCCTAATCTCTCCTATTTATAAGACAAGAGTCGAGACTTTTAATCAGCAAACCCGAATATTAAAAACATATTAAAAAAAATCCATGTTTAAATGAATCTGGACACGTATGAATACAAAACTAGTCGTTGGGACACAAATCAGGCAACTCTGTTGTCTAGCAATCGACAGCTCTATATACCGGTCGACAGGCTGACTCCGACGGTTGGATTTTTCAAAATTTACACACTGAATCTCTGGTTGTCAATAGACGAGACATCCTCAGTCTCTTTTAACCCAGCTATCGATAGTTATACTCGACCATAGACAAACTGAGCTCAGAGTGAGTCTCGTTAGACTTACCTATGACAACCTATTGGGTTATCGATAGCTGAGTTGCCTTCAGCCTATGCACATGTATCAGCAGTCAACAGCTATATGGGGCTATCGACTACCTGGTACATGGACAATATAAACTATATTTTAAATACATTTTGTAGAATATGAATATATATTATTTTAAATATATTTGAATTATAAATATATAAATTAAAAACACTATATAGAAAATTTTGAATATAAAATAAACTAGATTTTTCAAAACACAAATCTTTAAGAACCATAAAATTATTATGAAAAACTTTTATGTGTGTGTGTGTGTTCTCTTTAGCATCAATTCACTAGACTAAACTTTAATATACTAAATATCTTACAAACTTTATAAACAAGTCTTCATCTTGATTTTCATCTTTAATTTGACTTGATTCAAACTCTTGATTCCTTGAGCTAGACCTCCTTGAGTGCTAGATGCATCATTTATTCTTGAGCTCTTGAATCAACACTTGTTAGCTTCAAAACTTGACTTCGAGTCATTGTTGAAGCTAAACAGTTGAACCGTGATCTTGTTAAAACTTGTAATTAAAATATCACAAGATTATTAGTACTAAAACTACATGAGTTAATCATCATCAAAACTAGAGTGATGGACCTTCAGACCAACAAATAATTCATTTAAATAAGTTGGACCCTATCTATTGATCGGTCACATATATTGTATATATATTGTCACATTACCATGTTTATTATCTAATAAATCCTATTAATAAGTCTTATTTTTCTTTATAGAATGCAGGCCCATTGCTAAAAGAAAGGAAAGAGAAACGAGACCAAAAGCCCATCAGAATTCTGATTTAATTCAGAATTAATTCGAAATCAGAAAATTAGGGCAGATCATGGCAAATCAGAGAAGTCGAAAATCGGTTAAAATAAATCTTCCCAAATCAGTCGGTTAAAGCCAAAGATCAAAGGCAGTTTTGTCAAATCCAGGAGCTAAAACGGGAAAACCGGCAAGAGATAAAGGTGTATTCACCAGACAAGAGAGAACCACCAACCAGGTGTGGCCACCTGGCCGCATTTCCATGGCTTGGTTGAGTCTGTTGGGGGAGCGTTTGCTCCCCTATCTTCGTATGTCCTCCCCCGTTTGATTTTTCCCTATAAATATTGTATTTTTCAGAGAAAAAAAGACCGGAAATTAGTTTAAGTTTTTCTTTTTGTTTTTAGGGTTTAGGTTCTTTGTTAGATAGATTGAGAAGTTGTATCTCTATTTCTTTATTGGTAATTCAGTCCAGATACAAGTAAGAGAGAGAAAAAGAGTGATTGTAATCTAAAGTTGAAGTGACATCAATAAAGGTTCAAAGCTTCTCTCCTTCTCCAAATCACGGGTATGTCTTAATTTATTTACATGTCTTGTTTTACATTATTCATGAGTAGCTAAACTTATTTTCTGGGCTCACTATCATCTCTCTCTTCGATCCCTCTTGTTTAGAATGGTTTTGATGTAAAGAGCCCAACGGAATCATCTGTATGCCTTAAACTAAGCCTTTCTTCTTTGAAAGTGCTCTTGAAGGCACATGAGGATGGGTTTGGATTTCTAAACTTCTATTTCTTTTAAAATGTCACTTGAACTTATTTTTATTTCATACTTGAAATAAAACTTGATGATTTAACATTCAGTTCAAGAGAATTTTTTAAGAAAAAGAGTTAAACTTTTCCAAACAATCTTATTTGCTTTGCTTAAGACTTTCAAAACTCAAGCTTAAGTTTTTGCCTATAATCAAGTTGAGGTACTAAGAATTTCAAGAGAAGAACATATCGTTGAGTAGTAAGATAGTGAGCCCAGATCTTTATCCTATATTAAACACAACAAATCAATCTTCAAGTTTTTTTTTAAAGATCACCTTTTCCAAAGCCTTCTCTAAGTTTTCAATTTTTCTTTTAATTACTTCCTTACTCTCCATTCTCTTTTTCACTATAAAAAAAAAACCAACACCATTCTTTGCTTTTTAAACAAAAACACCGAAAAGCTTTCTTCGCATTCCTCCTCGTGGGCACGACCCGTTAGCCCAAAGCTAGACGATAATTCTCACTGCTTTCACTTGCAATCATCTATTCAGAATGTTTAGAATTATCTACCCAATTATGCTTATCTTAGATGTAATACCCCTAGTTGATAATACTTATTTGTATCTCTTTTAAAATATTTGTTTGATTTTACTTAATATTATTATCAGTATTATTAAATTATTAATATTGTTAATTACAGATTATTATTAGATGTTGTTACTATTATTACGTTATGATTATTATTTATTATTATTATTGTTGTTATTGAAAAACAACTAGAGGGGGGTGAATAGGTGTAAGTGCTAATCTAGAAACTAAATGCGGAATCTAATGTAAATTTTACAACACACTTAATACAACACACAAGTGTAGCCGAATTCCCCGTGAAGGGCTCTGGACTAACTCCTCTTGATTCCCCTAGATATGGGTTGAGGTGCTATGTGAAGCTCTTGTGGTAAGTATAAGTGAGGCACACATAAACAACCAAGCATATAAGAGATATAGCAATATGAAATATGCAAGGTACAAATGCAAGCAAGCAATATGAATGTACTGATTGAAGATGCTTTGCTAAAATAAAAGAGAGTAAGAGTTAGAGAGAAAATGGATCAAACGCAAAATCAAAGATATGTTTCGAGATTCCAGCACCTAGCTCTACATCCCCGCCTTCACCAAGAAGGATTTCTAATTCACTATAGGAGTACCGAACTCCTCTCTCAACCTTACAATGCCACCGAGGTAATACAACCACAATCCACCTCTACCGAAGAGGGATAAGGCCCGTAGCCAACAACCAAACTCCACCTCTCACTAGAGGGAACAAACACAAGCCTCAACCTCTACCGAAGAGGGAGCAACCCAACAATGAAAAGGGTTTACAACAAGTGATCCTAAAAGATCACAAACTTTATCTCTTTTCCCACAAACAAAATGATCCTATAGAATAGGATAGATGATAAGCTCAAGTGTGGAAAAGTAGGTGTTTGGAAATAAAAAACTCAAAGAAATAATCTTGGGAAAACTCTTGTAGATAATAGAAATGAAGAACAAACACAAATCTCCCAAAATACTCTTTTCTTTGATTGTTCCAAAAACCTAAAACAAATAAGATAAATTCTTTTTGGCACAAAACTATTTTGAAAACTCTTTTAAAACAATAGAGAAAGTCTGGAAATTTTGGCTCTAAAAATCTTAGTGAAAACCTCAAAGCAATGGGGTATTTATAGCCCCAAAAGAAAACTAGCCGTTAGGATGATCTGTCAGTCTGACAGACCTGCGGTCGACCGGTCGGTCGACCGCCAACGGTCAAAAATTCGACCGTTGGAGCCCTCGGTCGACCGCTCGGTCGGCCGAAAAATACAGAGAGCTCTGCTCTCTGGGACGGTCGACCGACCGGTCGACCGTGCCATGTGCCAGCCAGACGTGCACAAGGCTGTGCACGTCGGTCGACTGTTCGGTCGACCGGCTACTGGTTCGGTCGACCGTGCGGGCGACCGACCTAGCCTGTCAGGCACAGAACAGGGTCTGAAACAGGGTAAAAACATATTTTGAAAATACTTTTATCTCCTTTGAAAATTCCATAAAACTTGTTTTAACATATTGCATTGATATATAAACATGTGATAAACATTACAACTCTAATATCAAGCATATGAAATCATTTTTGTATTTTAACATTTTTACCAAAAACCAAAACTTGTATTTTATCAAACTTGGATTTTTCAATACATGAATAGTAGGAATGTCAAAATAAGTTTGTATAGGAAGTTAAAAGCATGTATGTATATTTAGAACATATCTAATATACATAAAAACTATTTAAACTTGTTTTGATCAAACTATTCATGAAAACCAAAACTAAAACATAAAACTTGTGTGTGTTGTGCACTTGAGCATACAACTATTCTTATCTTTACAAATGGATCTAAACACACTAAACACTAGGATACCTAAGTCTTCTTGACGATCTTCCATCTTCAAGTCGACTTGCTCCCAAACCGTGATCCACCAAGTGCAAAGGAATGATCTTTATGCTTGGGCACCGGAATCACCATGAAAAGCTTCTAAACTCCTTGTTGAAGCTAATCACCAACTAATATCTTGCTAAAAGATCTGAAACTTAAAATCACAAGATTATTAGTAAACATAACTACATGAGTTAATCATCATCAAAACTAGAGTGGAAGGCCTCTGGGCCAACAATCTCCCCCTTTTTGATGATGACAAAACTCATAGAGTTATATATGCATGGATTAAAGTTAAGCTTCAAAGAAGCTCCCCCCTTAACTCATGCATAAACAAATAAATAATAAAATGCAATGTATGGTAATGCATTATATCATGCATGAAAAACAATAAAACTCTTATGTCAACAAAACATGTTCTAAGCTCTAGATACCAATGAAAAATATTAAATCAACAAAACATGCTCTAGGCTCTAGATAACAATGAAATATATTAAATATTAAAGGTGATCTAGATACCAATTAAATGAACAAATAAAACATAATATGTTCTTTTTCTTTAACATGTATACAAAATACATGCATATAAAACTATAAAACCAAATACTTCTCCCCCTTTTTGTCAATCATCAACAAAGGGGTAAAAACATATAAAACAAAAGAAAATCTTCTCCCCCTTATTGTATGAAACAAAGAAACAAGAAGGAGGGGTGAATAAGAAGAACAAGCAACAAATTCTTCTCCCCCTTTTTGTTCTAAACTAAGAAAAAATATCAATAAGGTGTTACAGTCAATTTAGATATCAATTTAAATATATATCAAAGATAGCATCTTGATACCAATTGAAAGTAAACATAAAAACAATCAATAAATGGTATATGCAATATACATTCATGAAGAGGAAGACGCTAAGTTAACTTCCCTACACATATGCATTACATGAAGAGAGGATGACAAGCTCCAATTCACATAACACATATTATGTAATGTATAAGAAGAGATGTGAAGCTCCCCCTACACACGTGTACCACATAAAGAAGAGTTGTTAAGCTCCTCAATACACGATATACTCATCATGAATCTATATGTAGAAGAGATGTTAAGCTCTTCTTGCATATAGGCAATATAAATCAAAAATTTTGAATATTTTCTTTAAACAAAATTTTGAGATACCAATTTAAATCATTCAAATAAACATCTTGATATCAAAAGAGAGTATTCTTTTTAAGCATATGATATCAATTGAAATTAAACATTATAAATTTTGAATTCCTAAACATAAATCTTGATACCAATTGAAATTATTATTCTTTTAAAAACAAATGATATCAAATTGAAATTCATATTCATTCATAAAGTTTGGGGTGGAAATCAAATACCAATTGAAATATGAAAATCGAAATTTTCTCCCCCTTTATGAAATACCAACAAAACACATGCATAAGCTTGAATTAAGATACCAATTGAAAACTAAATCAATTGAAACAAAGTTGAAGCTCAAGCTTAGCATAAATAAAATTTGTGCTCAAGATATAGGAATAAAATAGCACAAATAAACTAGTATATGTGTATGAAATGGAATGAGTACCAATCACAATAGATGATACCAATTGAAAATATACATACACAATAAACAGTTATGAATATACAAAAGGATCAAATTGATACCAATTGAAAGAGTTCAATGATACCAATTAAAATAACAACAATAGCATGTGTATACCTCATATTACAACGAAGAATACGAACTAGTTAAAATGAAACATTTTGTTAACTAGTACGAAATCCTTCAAGTAAGGATAAAACAAAATAGTTTTTCATAAAATATGAATTCCACATGATAATCAACACTCTAATCCATTTAAGCATAAATGTGACTCATGAAAACAAAAACATGAGCAAACTATAAATATGAGTGTACAAGTAAAATGTGAAGATCACAATCATGAAAAATATTCCATTAAGCTCATTTAAATTCCTTGAAAACAAGAGAAAACATGAAAATCATTAAAACTATTTAATCTTCAAGGCAAATGTATGTCCTATACAAACTATAGTTATACATACATATCCAAACATAACGAGTCCACAAAGATATATGCATGAAGGCACGTGACTCTAAGGATATACATGTATAGTCAATAGTTAGAATAAGATGGACATATACATGAAGTTAAATATAAACACATGAAAACATGAAAGACTAAATCTTTATTAAACCAATTTCATTTCAAGGTATATGTATGATTTGTCAACACAAGAAGTATACATATCCCTAAACATGATTGAGTCCATATATATAGATTTGCATGAAAGGCAAATGACTCAAGGGGTATACATGTATATCTTATAGTTTGGCAAGATAAACATATACATGAAATGAAAAAACATAAAACAAATCCAAAAATAGGAATACAAGTTTAAAATGCATGAATTATCAAAACTAGATTATACTAGCACATCTAATGGGAACAAACAAGCAATCAAGCTCAAACATATATAAATTTATTTGTTGTCCACTATATGTGCAAGTATATACCTAGTCTTAATGAAAATTAACACTTAAACAAATATTCAAATCGTGAAGCATCAAAACAAAATGTAAATCATCATGATAAACATAAACATGATTATTATGTAAGTTCTCATGTTATTAAACCTATAATAAACATGATAGCTAAACAACTATGAGAACACAAAAGAATAATCCATTTTAAATATGGGTGTCTCAAATTGCTATTCATGTATGTCAAGGATTTAATAGTCATGGTATTTAACATATTAATCTATAAACATCAAACATATGAAATACAAATCATAAACTTTCAAATGATCATTATGTATATGCGTATGCATTAAATCTAGAATATACATATTAGTTTAAAATAAGGTGAGAACACAAAAATATAAGTCCATATTAAACATGGGTGTCTCAAACAACTAACATGTATAATACTAATCTAATTAACATGGCACAGGCATAGTGAATCATAAAACAATGACATGCTACAAACAATGAATGCATGCAAACATAAATAAGGAGTTAGAGATTCGATACCAAAACCAAAGAGGGCACCGCTCTAGCTCTCCAAACCAAGGTGGTCTTCCCACCAAACATCCCTTGAAAGTGATGCATCC
The DNA here is from genome assembly GCA_038442645.1 of Agave tequilana. Classification (NCBI taxonomy): domain Eukaryota; kingdom Viridiplantae; phylum Streptophyta; class Magnoliopsida; order Asparagales; family Asparagaceae; genus Agave; species Agave tequilana. Next base: position 243,618 of record JAVJIF010004780.1, read on the forward strand.
AATTGATTTCCATGAAGCTCGGAACGCATCCACTCTAAGGTGTCATCACTCTCACGTCATGTGAGAGCCCACACCTACATCATAAATAGTAGGGGTGGTCTTTGGTACCCATATCTTCTTGGGTCCATGGGGTTAGTACCTTCTCTAACCCAAACAAACTTATTTGCTAAATTATCATTATGTATTCTATCATAGCAAAATTTAGCAAGGTGGCCCATACGTCCACAATGTGTACATGTGTACACATGAGCATACGTGTGATGGTGGTGACCGTGGGAAGCATGTGTAAGCCGTGTATGGTGTGCATGCATAATAGGAACTTGCTTCTTTCGAACCAAGGATTCCAAGCGTGTATGGTTCATGGCACATTGGCTCATAGTAGAGACCAAACAATCCATTTTCTTCTTAATTAAATTTATATCATTTTCTACCAAAGAAGAAGTGGAGCATGCAATAGGTGAAGTGTTTGATACTAACCTAGCATGGTAAACATGTGTATCAATCTTATTATTCAAAACTTCATTTTTCTTTAAACAAACATTTAAATCATTAGAAATAGAAATTATTTTATTTTTCAAAGCAACATTCTCCTTTAAAACAAAATTAATTTTTGAAGACAAGTTTTCATTTTTCTTCAAAATGTTATTACAATCATATTTAGATTTTAAAAGCTCATTTTCTTTTAGAGCAAGGTCTAGTTGAGATTTCAATGAATCCCTTTCATTAGAAATCTCCTCTTTCTTTTGCAAAACAATGTCAAGTCTAGAAATCAAATTTTTATTTTCATTGTTAAGGCCTAGACTTTTCTTTTTCAAAATCTTATATTTTTCAATTAATTTTTCACACACAATTGAAAGTTCTTCATTCAAAGCATGGGCATCAACATAATCATCACATGAAGAACTAGAATCAAAACTATCTAGTTGAGTTTCCGATTGTACCTCAAGGGAGTAATTCCCTTGGACCATGAAGTATTGAGACTCGGATTCTCCACTAGACTCCTCTTCTTGTTGGATAGGCAATTGAAGCTTGGAGGTGGTGGTTGTGGTTGTCAACAAATTCCACACTGCAAAGGCGGAATCAAAGTTAGAAACACGCAAAAGATATTCTTTGGATAATGTGCTTCTAATAGCCTCAAGGGCTAATGCATTGGCCCCTATATGATTGCGATTTTCAAGATAGCATTTCTTGGTGGCCGCAAGAAAGACATGCAAACCTAGGGTCTTCAAATACATGGACATCCTATATTTCATGTGTCAATGTTGGAGACATCGAACATGGGAGGTGCAAAGCAATCCATGGGTATGAACTATATGAGTATGCAAACAAATAAATGCAAACAAGATTAGCAAACAAAAGGATCTCACTCCTAGGATGTTAAGCCTAATATCAGGAGCATTGGCTCTGATACCAATTGAAAAACACCTAGAGGGGGGGTGAATAGGTGTAAGTGCTAATCTAGAAACTAAATGCGGAATCTAATGCAAATTTTGCAACACACTCAATACAACACACAAGTGTAGCCGAATTTCCCGTGAAGGGCTTTAGACTAACTCCTTTTGATTCCCCTAGATATGGGTTGAGGTGCTATGTGAAGCTCTTGTGGTTAAGTATAAGTGAGGCACACACAAACAACCAAGCATATAAGAGATATAGCAATATGAAATATGCAAGGTACAAATGCAAGCAAGCAATATGAATGTACTGATTGAAGATGCTTTGCTAAAATAAAAGAGAGTAAGAGTTAGAGAGAAAATGGATCAAACGCAAAGGCAAAGATATGTTTTGAGGTTCGAGCACCTAGCTCTACATCCCCGCCTTCACTGAGAAGGATTCTAATCCACTATAGGAGTACCGAACTCCTCTCTCAACCTTACAATGTCACCGAGACAATACAACCACAATCCACCTCTACCGAAGAGGGATAAGGCCCGTAGCCAACAACCAAACTCCACCTCTCACTAGAGGGAGCAAACACAAGCCTCAACCTCTACCGAAGAGGGAGCAACCCACAATGAAAAGGGTTTACAACAAGTGATCCTAAAAGATCACAAACTTTATCTCTTTTCCCACAAACAAAATGATCCTATAGAATAGGATAGATGATAAGCTCAAGTGTGGAAAAGTAGGTGTTTGGAAATAAAAAACTCAAAGAAATAATCTTTTGAAAACTCTTTTAAAATAATAAAGAAAGTCTGGAAATTTTGGCTCTAAAAATCTTAGTGAAAACCTCAAAGCAATGGGTATTTATAGCCCAAAAGAAAACTAGCCGTTAGGTTGATCTGTCAGTCTGACAGACCTGCGGTCGACCGGTCGGTCGACCGCCAACGGTCAAAAATCCGACCGTTGGAGCCCTCGGTCGACCGCTCGATCGGCTGAAAAATACAGAGAGCTCTGCTCTCTGGGACGGTCGACCGACCGGTCGACCGTGCCATGTGCCAGCCAGACGTGCACAAGGCTGTGCACGTCGGTCGACCGTTCGGTCGACCGGCTACTGGTTCGGTCGACCGTGCGGGCGACCGACCTAGCCTGTCAGGCACAGAACAGGGTCTGAAACAGGGTAAAAACATATTTTGAAAATACTTTTATCTCCTTTGAAAATTCCATAAAACTTGTTTTAACATATTGCATTGATATATAAACATGTGATAAACATTACAACTCAAATATCAAGCATATGAAACCATTTTTGTATTTTAACATTTTTACCAAAAACTAAAACTTGTATTTTATCAAACTTGGATTTTTCAATACATGAATAGTAGGAATGTCAAAATAAGTTTGTCTAGGAAGTTACAAGCATGTATGTATATTTAGAACATATCTAATATACATAAAAACTATTTAAAGTTGTTTTGATCAAACTATTCATGAAAACCAAAACTAAAACATAAAACTTGTATGTGTTGTGCACTTGAGCATATCAACTATTCTTATCTTTACAAATGGATCTAAACACACTAAACACTAGGATACCTAAGTCTTCTTGACGATCTTCCATCTTCAAGTCGACTTGCTCCCAACCGTGATCCACCAAGTGCAAAGGAATGATCTTTATGCTTGGGCACCGGAATCACCATGAAAAGCTTCTAAACTCCTTGTTGAAGCTAATCACCAACTAATATCTTGCTAAAAGATCTGAAACTTAAAATCAGAAGATTATTAGTAAACATAACTACATGAGTTAATCATCATCAAAACTAGAGTGGAAGGCCTCTGGGCCAACAGTTATCACTAATATTATTGTTATTATTCTTATTAATATTATGATTATTAATAGTTGTATTTTTTTCATGTGTATAAGATGAGCCATCAACCCAAATTCCAAGCCCTAGAGCCTAGTCCATGTCCCTCCCTCTCATTTTCTATTTTCCCTTTTATTTCTTTCTTTGCTTGAGCCCAAAATCAGCCCACATTAAGCCCAAGGCCAGTGACCCATCTTCACCCCTATTTAATCATATCTCTTAATTAACAATAACCCTATATGCTAACCCTAACACTGCTATCATACCTTCCCTGTCGCCACTCTCTTCTTCCTCCACTTTTTCACCACTTTTCTCCCCGGCCATCTTCTACCACCGAGATATGCTGCGATCTCCGCAATCACGCTCCCTTTCTTCCCCCATCACCCACCGTCCTCAGGACGAACTCTGTTGCTACACCTGATTGAGGTTTACGTGCACAAAAATACAGAATTTCAGATCTTAAGATTAAAGAGTGCAAGGTGCTCAATTCTATTGATATAGCAAGTGGCTATGCGGGTCGTGATTCACAAGGAGGGACTGGCGATGGAACCTTTTTAGTAAGTTCTCTTTTAGGCTACAAAGTATGGTTAAAGGTCTTCTTTAGTTCTTTAAAAGAAAACGGAAAATTGAGTTAAAGTTGAATTAGGAAGAAGATGGTAGATTAAGAAGATGGAGAAACTAGAAATGATATGTACAAAGAAATGGAAAATGAGTGATAAAAGAAGTGGTAGATTGTGATGTCCTAAACTAAAGAATTAAAAGAAAAGAATCTAAAAGTTACTTACCTCCTTTGGTCAAATGCTTACCTTGAATCTTTTGCAATGATGTTACCTTGAAGTGAGGCGATCAACGTATAGCCCATAAGAGTTGATTCCCGTCTCCTCCACATTATATCATCAAGACGTTGCAAGTATGAAGTGATACAGAATGAAACTCAAAATCCATCGTCATGAGCTATCGGTGGCACTCGCAAAGGCAAGGCTCTTTCGATGCTTTAAGACTCACTTGGATAGCAGTTGGTACCAAAAGAAGAAAAGTAGAGAAGAAGAAGAAGAACACAAAAACAAAGTACATACAAAAGGGGAACTACAGATTCGATTTTATAACAATAAGAGAAAAGAAAAAAATCTTACACTGGTGTCACTCTCAGCACAAGCTTCATTCTCATTCTCCTATGAAACTCTGATCTCCTCTGATTTACATAAATTAAAACTGAAAATTACATGAAAAGAAAAACAAAAACCTACACTACAAAGAATGAAAAAGTGGAGAATATATTTATTGTGAAATATAATGCTTTGATGTCAGGGGAGCATAAAAATCTCATTCAATACTACTTTGATACAATTTATTTGTCATCATCAAAAAGGGAGAGAATGTTGGATCATGAATTAGTCATGATTTAGTTTATGTTTTGATGATAACAAATTATTTATTTTGTGTGTATTTGTGCTAATATTTTTATGTAATATCTTATGAAGAATCAATGATATTGACACTCAAAATATGCGATGCATATACTTAGAGATAAAGAAAGATAAGAGCATCAAATTGAAGACTAGTAAACTTATTCTTTATCTTTTTAGTTCTTGTTAAAAACCTTGACACACGACACACACTGGTTAGTTGACTTATAGGTCAGGATAGTCGACTAATTGATGTTAAGACTGTCCAATTGATATACTTAGCAGCCTAGTCGACTGATACTTCAGTATAGTCGACTTATAGTATTAGATACTCTAATACTTAGTTCTGTAAACACAGACCAATCGACTTATGTCCCAGACTAGTCGACTAGTAGTACTTAACAGAGACTTATGATACCAGTCTAGTCGACTTATATCTCAGTATAGTCAACTTATTGACTTTCACAGAAACTTGTGTTTTCAGACTAGTTGACTTGCTTTTCAGTTTAGTCAACTAATGGACTTAACAGAGAGTATAACTTTGTTCTAAGAACACATATTAATTGATTTATACCTTCTCCTAGTTGACTAATTTGACAGTGTTTAGCTGTTATGCAATTTTGTGTTATTTGAATATCTGAATATTTTTAACAGCTATACTCATTCAAATTCAAACAATATAACTATCCAACTGTCATAATTCTAGTAAATTGAGGGGCTCTCCTCTCACTTGGACACATAACAATTCATTGTTCTTGACTTAAAAACTCTAAAATTTTGTCAAGAACTCAAATATTCTCTCTTCTCTTATCTGTTCTTCAATCAAATGTTTAGATAGGCAGAATTCTGAGAGAATTTGTATAACCCACTGAAGATACACTTTCACAATTAGGATCTTTGTATTTCATTTCAAAGGAAGTACCTCTCTTGTTCTTGAGAGGTGGTGTATAATTGACATAGGGACTTCGTCAATTGGATGTACATATTTGATTTTGTGATTTTAAAAATCAAGAATAATGAAAAATCTCAAGCGGGATTGGTTTGGGGACTGGATATAGGTCAGGATGACGGAACCAAGTTAAACACTGTGTTTCTGATTGACTGATTTTGTTCTTTCTTTACTGTGTTATACTTGTTTTCTTTTCAAGTTATTCACATTTCTTGTTAAGAATTTTAATACACTATTCAACCCCCCTTTTCTAGTGTAAATTTTGTCATATTCAGGATCCTATATTATTTATAAATCACTTTATCTTATAATTTAGGATATAATTTATAACCTTTCCATACTTACTTCATATGAAGTACTTACTTCATATGAAGATTATAGGTCAACAACTAATAGGATGATTGATCACTAATGGCACATTTAAGTTGTTAATTGTTACATGTATAAAAATAAAAGGGAAAATGTGTTGGCCCAAAGGCCTATCACTCTAGTTTTGATGATGATTAACTCATATAGTTATAGTACTAATGATCTTGTGTTTATTAAGTTTTAGGTATACAATCAAGATTTTAGTTGGTGTTTAGCTTCTTCAAGCTAACATATGTTGATTCAAGAGCTCAAAAATAAACAACATATCAAGTACTCAAGATGGAGTCTAACTTAGAAAATCAAGTTTTGATCAAGTCTATATGGAGAAGAAGATCTTCTAGAAGACTTGTGTCTAGTATTTGTGAGTTTAAAATTCTTGTAAAGAATGGATTAGTTTTGATTGCTCAAGCTTATACACACATACACAAAAAGTTTGATTTTCATTTTAACCCGTTTTTGGTTTTGTTCTTGGTTTCATGAATAGATTTCATCAAAATAAGTTTACATTAGCTTATATACGTATTGAATTTCATCTATACACATTTGTGCTTCTTTTGCATTCAAGAAACTTATTTTGATAAGTTGATTTCATGAGGTCAAATTTTATTTTTACAAAAAAGTTATTTTTATAGGAATATGTTGTCCAAAAACAAGTTTATATCACTTTATATGTGTATTGGATTCTATGTATACACATTAGACTTCTATTAAGTTACAATAACTTGTTCTTGTATTTGTAGAGTTTTTTGAAAAAACTAGTTTTCATTTAAAAGTTTGGTTTTCAGAAAATACGGTTTTGGTTTCTATATTGAATTTCCATCTCTCAAAATCAAGTTCACATGTTGTGATATATGTTGATTTTTGGTCACACATATTTGTACTTCAATATATTTAGTTGAACTTTTTTTTGTGGAATTTATTGAAATTTATTGGAATTTAATTGGGTTTAAAAAGATGTTTAAAAACACTATTTATATTGTTTTGAGGCTGAGCCCGGTTGACCGCCCGGTCGACCGGATGTGCGCAGGCCTACTGGTTGTGCATGTCAGTCGATCGACCGGTCGACCGCTAGAGTAGCTTAGAGCTTTCGGTTGTTTTCAGTCGATCGTTCGGTCGACTGCCAGAGAGCTTGGCTCTCTGGATGGTGGGATCGGTCGACCGCCCGGTCGACCGAAAACCCCCAATAGTTAAAAATATGACTGTTGGCGGTCTACTACTGACTAGTCATCAATTATGCAGTTTAATACCACATTTTCCTAGCCGGTTTTCGAATAAAACACTTCTGTTAACCCATTTTCGGTCTCTTATATGCAGATTGCAAAGGGTAGGGGAAAAGTTGGAATAAAATCATAATTAAACCCATTTTTGGGTCATTAATCAAGAATTCTTGGAGACCAAGGCAAGGAGCTTCTAGACGAATACATTGGATCCCGAAATAAAATTGTATCTAGAGAAATATGGATCTGAATTACACAAAACAAAGAATATACAGAAGCCTCTCGAAGCGAGACGCAACACCAGCCAAAAGATCAGGGACTCTCCCTGATCTTACCATGAAAACACGACTTTTTTCGCATTTTTTTGACAAAGCCAGGAGAGAGCTCCTGATTTTTGACGCACGTTGTCCTCTCGTCTTCTAGAAGTCTATTTTGCCTATAAATACCCCTTCAGAGGCCAGAATGCGAGGGAGGAGAGCAGATTCTAGGTTTTCTTCTCTTTTTTATAGTGCAGGATTTTCTTTCTTTTTCTTTTCTTTATATTTTCTTCTTTATTTTAGATCCTAGATTAGACTAGAGAGTGATTCATAGGAAAAGAGAGAGTTATCTGTAATAGAGTGTGACAATCTATAAAAAGTTTTCTTCTTTCTCTTCATTGTTTCTTCTTTGATTTCTTCGTAGATGCCTAGCTAGTTTTCTTTCATGGTGATCTAACTACTAACCCACTAATCATCTAACTCTTTATTGATAACCCACATGAATCTAATAACATCTACAAGGTCTTGCTCTTGCAAGAGCCATTGATGGTTCATGATGATGGGTTCTAACTCCTAACTTGCTAATAAGCTAACTTGCAATGATTACTTTACTTCATGCTTGATCACTTGTAGTTTTGATGGATTAACTATACCTTGCACCTTGTTAATCAAGTTTGGATGTGGAGAACAATCTTATGGGTGCTTTGAAAAGGTCTTGAAAACAAGTCTTGTGATGGTTAAGGATCCAATGTGAGGCAACTATCACTCTAAGAGGTTAACATGATTAGTGGGAGCAATTAGTAGTTAGCTTGACCATGAGTTTCCTTCCCTTTTAATTTTGTTTTCAAAGTTATTTTCCAAATCACTTTATCATGTTTTTATCTTCATTTTCATCATTTTCTACCTCTTCTATTTCTTGTTTTCATTTCTTTTCTTTTTGAATTCTTCTGAAACTAAGAAGAATTCGTTAACACTAATGTGACATGACCGGTAAAGCTTCTATCACCTTCCATCCCTGTAGATTCAATCTGTATAGCCTCTATGCTATCACGGTAGTATCAAGGAAGCCAAAGCACACACTCTAAAACTTTGGATTTCTAAATACACATATTTCAGTGCACGGTTCACCTTTGATCAATTTTTGACACCTTTGTCGGGGATTGGGAACGGTTATTTCACGATTTTGTTAACATTTCTTCTCTGTTTCTGTTTGCATGTCCAAATTTATAGAAACTAAGTATTGCAGACTAGAACCTAAGCTTGTAGCTCCCTGCTCTCGACAGCAAGGAGCCTGCTTCCATAAAGAAGCCACACAAACACAGCTATTGCCACATTTGCGCGGTAACAATAGGGGTCCAAGACCTCGGATTTTGTAGGCATGAACTTGCTGCAGTATTTTACCTATTTCTACTATTAGTTTTCTGTGTCGTTCTAACTGTACACTGTAATAAAAACAACAAAAATTGATAATTGAATGTGTTTAAGAATGGTTTAGACATTTGCGTTATAGGCACGTGTCAAATTTTCATTCCATATTACTGTTTTAGTTCTGTTGTTGAGTGCTGAACTGAGGTATTCATGTTGCGTTGCATATAATTTAGGACAAACACGTGGGTGATTTACTCGCTTTGAGTGTTTTTCTCTATTATATTGCACACTTGCACGAATCAAAATTAAGGGCAAAACCCAATATAACATAAGGTGGGAAGTCATTAACCTCACTTGTCCCAAAAATCATCTTCTTACTCACACAACTCAAGCCTAAATAAAACTTGCTAGAACATTGGTGAAAAGACACCTAGAGGGGGGAATAGGTGTAATTGCTAATCTAGAATACAAATGCAAAACTAAGTGCGCTAAATGCGAAAGCTAATGCAAATTATGCACAAACTAATACAATACAACAAGTGTAGCTGAATTCCCCTTGCGAGGCTCTAGACTAACTCCCCTTGATTCCCCTTGAAATGGGTTGAGGTGCTATGTGAAGCTCTTGTTGGATGAGTATAAGTTAGGCACACACACACAAGCAATCCAAGCAATGTGCACACACAATCAAGCCAAGCAATTAAGGATATAGCAATATGGATTATGCAAGGCACAACACAAGCAAATAAATATGACAAGATGAATTATGCTCAACACAAGCAAATATGATATGAATGAAGTATGATGCTTTTCACAAAATAAAGAGAGAGAGTTTAGAGACAAGTGGATCAAACGCAAAGACCAAGATATGTTTCGAGGTTCGAGCACCTTGCTCTACATCCCCGCCTACACCACCGTGTAGGATTTCCAATCCACTATCTCCCAAAGAGGGAACCTCTACCGAAAAGGATTTGTTACAACACTAGGAGTACCAAACTCCTCTCTCAAACAACAACCTCCACCGAGGCCAACAACCAACCAACACCTCTACCGAAGAGGGTTTACAACCAAATCTCCACCTCTCACTAGAAGGAGCAAACCAATTACCCGATCACCTCTACCTAAGAGGGATACAACAAGAATAAGGGTGTACAACAAGTGGTTCCAAAAACCACAAACTCAATCTCTCTTTCTTTTTCTCTTTTCTTTTCCACAAAAAAAAAAAACAAGATCCTAAATAGATTAGGATAGAAGATAGCTCAAGTGTGAAAAACTAGGTGTTTGGAAAACAAGCAACAAAGAAAAACACTTGGGAAATCCTTGCAAAAGATATAGAGTGAAAACCAAGACAAATCTCCCAAATTCCTATTTTCTTTGATTTTTCCAAAAACCTAAAACAATAAAGATTAAGTCTTTTTAGCAAAAAAACTATTTTGAAAACTTGTTTAAACACTAGAGAAACACAGAAATTTTTCTCCTTGAAAACTTTGGCCAAAATCCCAAGAGATGGGGTTTATATAGGCCAAAACAGAAACTAGCCGTTAGAGCTGAGCTGGCAGCTCTGACAGGCAACGGTCGACCGGCCGGTCGACCGTCCAACGGTCATATTTTGACCCGTTGGAGCTACCGGTCGACCGCCCGGTCGACCCAAACTAACAGAGAGCAGACCTCTCTGCAGCGGTCGACCGTCCGGTCGACCCAAGCAAAAACAGAGAGCAGAGCTCTCGGCCCGGTCGACCGGTACGGTCGACCGTCCCAAGTCTGCCAAACGTGCACAGATCTGTGCTCGTCCGGTCGACCGGCCCGGTCGACCGGACTTCAGCCAAGTCGACTAATCAGGTTAGTAGTCGACTGGTTGAAGCCTGGAACAGATTTATGGGTCAGAAAAACAGTTAGAAATATTTTCTAGAAATCTTTTAACACTTCAAAAATTCTATAAAACTTGTTTTATCTTTTTGTATTGAAACATAAACAAGTGATAAAAATTTCAAGACATATATCAACATATCAATTCATTTTTGTGTCTTGCCAATTTTATCAAAACCAAAACTTGTATTTTTATCAAACTTGGTTTTTCAACACATGAATAGGGATATCAAAATAAGTTTGTTTAGCACGTTTAAACCATGTATGTATATCTAGAACATATCTAATATACATAGAAGTAAAGTAAACTTGTTTTGATCTACTATTCATGAAAACCAAATCCAAAACATAAAAACGTGTGTGTTTGTGCACTTGAGCATATCTACTATTCTAAACTTTACAAATGGATCTAAAAACTCATAGTCTAAACTAGGATACCTAAGTCTCTTGACGATCTTCCATCTTCAAGTAGACTTGCTCCCAAACGCGATCCACCGAGTGCAAAGGTATGATCTTTAAGCTTTGGCACCGGAATCACCATGATAAGCTTCCAAACACCTCTTGTTGAAGCTATCACCAAACTAATATCTTGGTTAATGATCTGAAACTTAAACAATACAAGATTATTAGTAAACATAACTACATGAGTTAATCATCATCAAAACTAGGGTGGAAGGCCTTTGGGCCAACAATCTCCCCCTTTTTGATGATGACAAAACTCATGGAGTTATATATGCATGGATTAAAGTAAAGCTTCAAAGAAGCTCCCCCTTAACTCATGCATAGCCAAATAAACATAATAATATGCAATGAAGGCTGTTTTTTCTTAAAAACATGAATGCACAAATATGCATAAACAATAAAGGTTCTAGATACCATGAAATATATAAAGCAAAGCATGCTCTAGATACCAATTAACAAATAAACATTTTCTAGATGCTCTAGATACCAATAAACATACATTAAACTATATTAAACTTAATATATGCAAAAAAAAAAAAAAACATAACTATGCATATATATAAAACTCACAAATATTCTCCCCCTTTTTGTCAATCATCAACAAAGGGGTAAACATTCAAAAACTATAAATAAAATGAGGGGTAAAAATTTTTCTCCCCCTTTTTGTGTCAATCAAAACAATGCAAACAATGGTCTCCCCCTTTTTGTCTAAAACAAAAACAAAGTCAATAAGGGGTGACTACAAACATGATATCAATTAAAAAATGTCAATGAAGCATCTTGATACCAAATGAAGATAAACAAAGATTAATAAATGTTATATGCTATATACATTCATGAAGAGGAAGACGCTAAGTTAGCTTCCCTACACATATGAGTTACATGAAGAAAAGAAGACACGCCCTAATTCACATAACACAAAATATGTAATGCATAAAAGGAGATGTGAAGCTCCCCCTACACACGTGTACCACATAAGGAAGAGTTGTCAAGCTCTTCAATACAAGATACACTCAACATGAATTTATACACATATAGGCAATGTAAAATAAATATGTTTTTCTTAAACAAAATTTTGAGATACCAATTTAAAACATTTAACATAAACATCTTGATATCATTAAGAGAAATGTGTTCTTTTAAACATATGATACCAATTTGAAACTATATTTTAACATAAAGCAAGGGAGTGGAAATCAAATACCAATTGAAAGACAACATCAAATTTTCTCCCCCTTTATGAAATACCAACTAAACATATGCATAAGCTTGTTAAGATACCAATTGAAAACAAGTCAAACAATAGAAAAATTTCAAGCTTAGCATAAACAAGTATATATACGTATGAAAATTAGATACCAATTGACATTGATATTCTTGAAAGAGTAAGCATACATATACAAAACATATATGAGTATACAAAAAGATCAAAATTGATATCAATTGAAAGTGTTCAATGATACCAATTGAATGAATAGGGTCAAGTGTATATCTCATATTATAACGAAGAATATGAACTAGTTAAAATGAAAAGTTTTGTTAACTAGTACGAAATCCTTCAAGTAAGGAATAAATACAAATCATTTTTCATAAAAATGAAATCCACATGATAATCAACACTCTAATCCAATTAAGCATAAAAATGTCTCATGAAAACAAAACATGAGCAAATAATAAATGTGAGTGTACAAGTCAAGTATGGAGATCACAATCATGAAAATTTGTTCAATTAAGTTCAATTATTCCTTTAAACAAGAAAACTAAAAATTAATATTATTTAATCTTCAAGGCATATGTATGTCTAATACAAACCAAAGTATACATACATATCCAAGATACAAACGAGTCCACAAGGATATATGCATGAAGGCACGTGGCTCAAAAGGGATATTCATGTATATCTAATAGTTTGGACAAGGTAAACATATACATGAAGTTTAAATACCAATTCAAAGAAAACATGAAAAGCATGAAAAGTATGAAAATTTAGCTTTTCATTAAAACAATTTGATACCAATTCTTTTCAAGGTATATGTATGATTTGTCAACACAAGAAGTATACATACATATCCCTTAAACACACTTTGAGTCCATAATAGATATTTGCATGAAAGGCAAATGACTCAAGGGGTATACATGTATATCTTCAAGTTTGACAAAATACACATATACATGAAATGAAAACTCATAATCATAAAAACAAATACCAAAATTGAATACAAGTTTAAAATGTATGAATCATCAAAACTAGATTATACTAGCACATATAATGGGAACAAACAAGCATTCAATCCCAAACATATATAAAGATTTATTTGTGGCCCATTATATGTACAAGTATACATATAGTCTTAATGAAAACTAACACTTAAACAAATATTCAAGTCATAACAAGTATAAATGAACAAATCATCAAAATTAGCTCATACATGTGCATATAGTGAGTACAAATGAGCATGAAATGCAAATGTATAAGAAACAAATGTAGCTCACTATTTGTACATGTATAATACAAGTTTTGATAAAATCTACATTTAAACATGTTATCACCACATGAAGCATCAAGCTAAAACTCATCATGATAAAACCAAAACATGATTACTATGTAAATTCACATGTATTAGATTCATGATGTACATTATAGCTAAACAAACGATGAGAACACTAAATATGGGTTCATATAAGCATGTGTGTCTCAAATACTATAAATGTATGTCAAGGATCTAATAATCATGGCATTTACATACTAATCCAAAGACAATGAAAAACATGCTAGAAACAAATGAATATGAGAGCATGTAAACAATAACTATGAGAGTTAGAGATTTATACCAAAACCGATGAGGGCACTTCTCTAATTCTCCAAACCGAGGTGGTCATCCCACCATCTCTTCCCTTGAAGGTGATGCATCCAAATGATCTCCTTTAGGCTCGGAACGCATCCACTCCAAGGTGCCATCATTCTCACGTCATGTGAGAGCCCACACCTACATCAAAAATTGGAGGGGTGGTTTTTGGTACCCATACTCTTTTGGGTCCATGGGGGTTAGTACCTTCTCTAACCCAAACAAATTTCTTTGCTAAATTATCAATATTTGATCTATCAAAATAAAATTTAGCAAGGTGGCCCCTACGTCCACAATGTGTACAAGTGTACACATGAGCATACGTGTGATGGTGTCCGTGAGGAGCATGTGTATGCCGTGGAGGGTGTGCATGCATAGAAGATGGAGCTTGTTTCTTTCGAACCAAGGATTCCAAGCGTGAATGGTTCATGGCACATTGGCTCATAGTGGAGCCCAAACAATCCATTTTCTTCTTTAACAAATTTATATCATTTTGAATTGTAGAAGAAGTGGAGCATGCAATAGGTGAAGTGTGTGATACTACCCTAGCATGACAAACATGTGCATCAATCTTATTTTGCAAAACAATGTTTTTCTTTACACAAACATCTAAATCATTAGAAATAGAAATAATTTTATTTTTTAAAGCAACATTTTCTTTTAAAACAAAATCTACTTTAGAAGACAAGTTTTCATTCTTCTTCAAAAGAGTTTCACAATCATTTTTATTTTTCAAAAATTCATTTTCCTTAAGTGCAAGATCTAATTGAGATCTCAATGAATCCCTTTCATTATAGACCTCAACCTTCTCTTGCAAAACATTGTTAAGTCTAGCATGCAAACTTTTATTTTCTTTTTCAAGGCCTAGACTTTCCTTTTTCAAAATTTTATATTTTTCTATTAATTTTTTACAAACTATGGATAGTTCTTCATTCAAAGCATGGGAATCAACATAATCATTTGAAGAACTAGCACAATCATTACAATCTAAGTGGGGTTTCGAATGTACCTCAAGGGAGTCATTCCCTTGGACCATGAAGCATTGAGAATCGGATTCTCCACTAGATTCCTCCTCCGGTTGATTTGGCACTTGAAGCTTGGAGGTGGTGGTTGTTGTCAATTTGTTTCACACTGCAAAGGCGGAATCAATGTTAGAAACATGCATAAGATATTCTTTAGATAATGTGCTTCTAATGGCCTCAAGGGCTTGTGCATTGGCCCCTATATGATTGCGATCACTAAGGAAGGATTCCTTGGTAATAGCAAGATAAACTTTATGACCTAGGGTTTGTAAATAAACGGTCATCCTAATCTTCCAAACATGAATGTTGGAAGGGTCATACATAGGTGGGGTCATGAAGGCCATGGTAAACTAAATGTGTGCAAACAAGCAAATGCAAACAATAGATTAGCAAGCAAATGGATCTCACTCCTAGGATGTTAAGCCTAAGTATCAGGAGCACTAGCTCTGATACCAATTGAAAAGACACCTAGAGGGGGGGTGAATAGGTGTAATTGCTAATCTAGAATACAAATGCAAAACTAAGTGCGCTAAATGCGGAAGCTAATGCAAATTATGCACAAACTAATACAATACAACAAGTGTAGCCGAATTCCCCTTGCGAGGCTCTGGACTAACTCCCCTTGATTCCCCTTGAAATGGGTTGAGGTGCTATGTGAAGCTCTTGTTGGATGAGTATAAGTTAGGCACACACACACAAGCAATCCAAGCAATGTGCACACACAATCAAGCCAAGCAATCAAGGATATAGCAATATGAATTATGCAAGGCACAACACAAGCAAATAAATATGACAAGATGAATTATGCTCAACACAAGCAAATATGATATGAATGAAGTATGATGCTTTGCACAAAATAAAGAGAGAGAGTTTAGAGACAAGTGGATCAAACGCAAAGACCAAGATATGTTTCGAGGTTCGAGCACCTTGCTCTACATCCCCGCCTACACCACCGTGTAGGATTTCCAATCCACTATCTCCCACCGAGGGAACCTCTACCGAAGAGGATTTGTTACAACACTAGGAGTACCAACTCCTCTCTCAAACAACAACCTCCACCGAGGCCAACAACCAACCAACACCTCTACCGAAGAGGGTTTACAACCAAATCTCCACCTCTCACTAGAGGGAGCAAACCAATCACCCGATCACCTCTACCTAAGAGGGATACAACAAGAATAAGGGTGTACAACAAGTGGTTCCAAAACCACAAACTCAATCTCTCTTTCTTTTTCTCTTTTCTTTTCCACAAAAAAAAAACAAGATCCTAAATAGATTAGGATAGAAGATAGCTCAAGTGTGGAAAACTAGGTGTTTGGAAAACAAGCAACAAAGAAAAACACATGGGAAAATCCTTGCAAAAGATATAGAGTGAAAACCAAGACAAATCTCCCAAATTCCTATTTTCTTTGATTTTTCCAAAAACCTAAAACAATAAAGATTAAGTCTTTTTAGCACAAAACTATTTTGAAAACTTGTTTAAACACTAGAGAAACACAGAAATTTTTCTCCTTGAAAACCTTGGCCAAAATCCCAAAGAGATGGGGTTTATATAGGCCAAAACAGAAACTAGCCGTTAGAGCTGAGCTGGCAGCTCTGACAGGCAACGGTCGACCGGCCGGTCGACCGTCCAACGGTCATATTTTGACCCGTTGGAGCTACCGGTCGACCGCCCGTCGACCCAAACTAACAGAGAGCAGAGCTCTCTGCAGCAGTCGACCGTCCGGTCGACCCAAGCAAAAACAGAGAGCAGAGCTCTCGGCCCGGTCGACCGGTACGGTCGACCATCCAAAGTCTGCCAAACGTGCACAGATCTGTGCCCGTCCGGTCGACCGGCCCGGTCGACCGGACTTCAGCCAAGTCGACTAATCAGGTTAGTAGTCGACTGGTTGAAGCCTGGAACAGATTTATGGGTCAGAAAAACAGTTAGAAATATTTTCTAGAAATCTTTTAACACTTCAAAAATTCTATAAAACTTGTTTTATCTTTTTGTATTGAAACATAAACAAGTGATAAAAATTTCAAGACATATATCAACATATCAATTCATTTTTGTGTCTTGCCAATTTTATCAAAAACCAAAACTTGTATTTTTATCAAACTTGGTTTTTCAACACATGAATAGGGATATCAAAATAAGTTTGTTTAGCACGTTTAAACCATGTATGTATATCTAGAACATATATAATATACATAGAAGTAAAGTAAACTTGTTTTGATCTACTATTCATGAAAACCAAATCCAAAACATAAAAACGTGTGTGTTTGTGCACTTGAGCATATCAACTATTCTAAACTTTACAAATGGATCTAAAAACTCATAGTCTAAACTAGGATACCTAAGTCTCTTGACGATCTTCCATCTTCAAGTAGACTTGCTCCCAAATGCGATCCACCGAGTGCAAAGGTATGATCTTTAAGCTTTGGCACCGGAATCATCATGATAAGCTTCCAAACACCTCTTGTTGAAGCTATCACCAAACTAATATCTTGGTTAATGATCTGAAACTTAAACAATACAAGATTATTAGTAAACATAACTACATGAGTTAATCATCATCAAAACTAGGGTGGAAGGCCTTTGGGCCAACAATTGGCCCTTAGGGACATTTCAGACTTATTAAGAGATTGACCTCGGAGAAAGTTGTTAGTATCAAACTCTTACTAAATTGGTGTTTAAGGATTGGGGATTAAGAGGCTAAGCCTTGAAGATTCAGAGGTTTAGCATAATTAAGACCCGTTGCTTACGCACAGATATCTCCCGCTGAATTTTTTCCCTACCTGACCGATTATCTGTGATCCAATTACTGCAATCCTTTTCTGGACAGTCGACTAGTTAAGAGTCGTCTAGGTCTAGGTCAATCTTAGCATAGGCTTATTTTATTTTTCTTTCTTTTTGTTTGTTTGTTTGTTTTTCATTTTTGTTTGTGTTTGTTGTGAAATGGATTTCAACCACAAATTTTCTAATCCTAATATAAATCCATTTTTCCGACCTCATTTGACTTGGATAACTCTAGCCTGGCTTTGTACAACATGAACCAACACAATAGGCAGGATCAGATTTATCCAACTCAATATAACCTATAAATTTTCAGAATCATCTCAATTTTTCACAGAGTCTGTGAAGATACACCTCTCCCAAGTCAAATTTTCAACCACTTTGTCCACAATTTTTTCCCTCATTGTGCTTCCTATACTCCTTTTCCTGAACAACTAATAGAAGAAAAATTCGAGTGGGAAAAGAGTCTAGAAGCCTTCCAGGAGTTCAAGCGATAATTTCAAAACATGTTGGACTCTTAATTTACACTGAATTTTCAAGATTCATACTTACCCTTTCAAGTCCCACCTCCCAGAAGAAAAATCCGACTTGAAAAAGAGTATAGAAATTTTGCTTAAGTCCGAACAACAAATCAAAAATCTGATAAGACTCACAATATCAACAAAATTTTTAAAACCAACTTCTATACTCACCTTTTCAAGAAGAACCGAGTGACTTAGAAAAGAGCATGGAAGACATGATTCAAACTCAAAATTTTGTTACCCAGTCTATAGATAGTTAAACGCACAAATGAGTCAATTGGTCAACGCCTATAGAAATAATAAAACTCTCTCTTATCAACCTTTGACTATTTTAGATATCTTTAACCCTATCGGTCTGATCCAAGAATCATGATGTTCTGGAAACCAAGATTCAATTTCATCACACCTATTTGAACTTGACCAAAATTAAAATTTTGAGAACCACATTGACACTTTGTCAAGTTATCCCTTTCCTGAAATTGAATTTGAGCATGAATGTGATCCTGATCCTCAAGTTGGTAATTTAGTTTCATTTTTTGACTTAATATTGACTCTGGTATCTTTACCCTATTTACATCACCATCCCGGGTCAATATTGAATCATGTACCAGTACATCATGAAATTGAATCACCAGTTTTCAAAATCACATTCCGTTGATGGGACATGTGTGTGATCCTCAATTTTTGGTTTGGACCCAATTTCTGAACCAATTTCGACTCCAAAACCTCTCCTTTATTTAAATCATATCCCCTGAGTTCGTATTGGTTGTTGTTCATTTTAAGCCCAAATCAATCATCTTCCATAATCAAACTCAATTATCGGACAAAGGTGTAAAACAAAATGACTCAGAGATGATTTTTCAAAACTGGAAGTTAGAAGGTGTAACACCCCATCCTCAGAATACGTACTCAGATACGTATCCCGATTTTACGAGCATATTTCCTTATTTTCTCGTATTTATTATTGCTCGTATAGCAGTACTGCATGATTTGACCTCTCTGGAAATCAGATTTGACCGATTTTAGTTTCAAACACTATTTTCCAATATATTAGAATTTTCATTATTTTTCAGAATTTTTCTGAATTATATTTATAAAAACCCTAAAATCGAGATTAATCAATATCGCTGGTTTATTTCCAGATTTTTAATTTACAAATGGAGTCAAGTTTTGAGAAACCACTTAAACATATTTTCTTAGAATAATATTTACTATCTTCATACATTTTTCGAAGATTTTCAGAATTTAATAATTTTAACCAGCAACCGATATCGGCGGTCGATTTGAGGATTTTTTTAATTTGAAAACTGTAAAGAATTTCTTGAAATGGATTTCACCATGATTCTTAGAATAATATTCTTGATTTTTGAGAATTTTTTAGAATCATTCTGAGATACTTGATTTTCAAACGATTCTGGTATTTTTTCGAAAGTTTTTTGCATCCGCAACCAAACCCGGGGATTCACCATTCCAATTATTTTTCAATTTTTATTCCAATTACTTTTTTTCCTTTTTCCTTTTCTTTTCTTTTTCTTTTTCCTTCCTTCCTTTTCCTTCCACCATATTAAAAAAACTTCTCCATTCTTCTATTACATTCTACAATCCTCCTCCAAAATATCTCCTCCAAAATACTCCAATCCACCCAACCCCCCTCTCTCATCACCATGGCCGACCAAGCCACCTCACCCCTCTCCATTTTACAAAAAAAACCAAAACCCTAACCATTTTTCTTTTCCTTTAACTCCAACTCCAAAAACAACCCCTTTTCCTTCTCTTTTCCTTCTCATTTCTCCATCAAAACCCAAAAACCACCAACTCATCCTTCATCTTCACTAAAAATACAACAACAACAACACCTACAACCCTTCACCATCATCTTCTTCATCCTTCATCTCCATTTTATCCACCACAGATATCAAAACTCCACCATACAACTTCATTTCCTTCTCCATCTCCAAAAACCACCACCCCCTACACAAAACCCTCTACAAAAATGACCTCTATACCCTCTCACCTAGGTCGGCCATCACCCCAAGTTAGAGGCTGGCCATCACCTCTCTGACAACCCCTCCGGCAACCACTCCGGCGATATCTCGGGCGACCACTCTGGCGATAATTTCACCACCTTTTCCAACACCGTTTTCACCACCATCACAACCCCATCATCACCACCACCTCTTTTATTCTTCTCCATCACCTCCATCTCCACTCTTACCACCACAACACCACCTCCATCACCCCCTATTTTCAACCTCCAACATCACCATCATCTTCACCTCCTTCAAGTTTCTATTCATTCTCCTTCCAAAATCCAACTCCACCAAATACTACCACCACCTACTCCAACACCTTCACCTCCAATCTCTCCACTCTCTCCTCATGGCCGGCCACCACCTAGGTCACAACCACAAGGTGGCACACCACCGCTAGGGCTGGCAGCCACCATAGGGCCAAGCCCCTCTCCTTCTCTCACTTTGCGTTTTTTCCTCGCTCGGGAATTTGGACGCGTGAAGTTTTAAAACTGGTGTTTTAGGCGAGTAACTTTCCTCGCAAAGCTGGACTTGTATTAGAATTGGTATTGTGTTGTATTTTGTATCAGTCCAGTGTGATTGTACGGGTGTGGGTGTGTTATATTCTGTAGACATGTCTTGACTTGTATTGGACTGATATACTGTAATGCTTGCAACAATGTAGAACATCTCGTGTTGGTATCTTTGTATCAACTCTGGGTTTCTGCCCGCTCCCGGGATGGCTACCCAATTGGTTTTAAGCATGTACCCTTATGGGTTTCGTGGTAGCTACCGAGAGTGCACTTAGACCCCGAGCGTACTTTGGTCTCCGGGCTCTCTACTCAGCCTTCGGGCTTCACTACTCCATAGTAGCTTAGATATTCTCATGTTTATATGTATGCTTGTGTGATACTAACATCTCGCACACTGACTTTGGGTTTCTGCCAACTCTCGGGCTAGCTACCCAATTAGTTTTAGGTCTGTACCCTTATAGGTTTCGTGGTAGCTACCGAGAGTGCGCTCAAACCCGAGCGTAACCCGAGCGTACTTTAGCCTCCGGGATCTCGCCCACTTCCTCGAAAGAGAAGTTCGCTTAGACCGTCAGGTCTCTCAGCTCTACTTGGTAGGCATGCTTAACGCTCAGCGCTTCACCACTAGATTCATCTAGGCGGAACTCTGGCAGATTTTAGACTATTCTTCTAAGTTGAGTCATTCAGTAGCTCCGTCAGGCGCTTTAGTGTTAAACACTATTCGCTGTCTGTGCCTCCAGCACTGCTTAACTTCCCTTGAATGATCATTTGCTTGCTAGCTAGCTGCATTAACAGTTAATATCTACTATTTCTTGCCATGCTATCACCCGACCTTTGACATGCTATTACCCGACCTCTGACATGCTATCACCTGACACCTGACCTCTAGCATGTTACCACTTGATACCTAATTACTATCACATGCCATCCAACATGTTATACTTGACTTGTAATTATCACTTACGGGAATGTTAACCTGATCTCCTGATATTACTCATGTACACCTGATATTCCTGACATGCTACACATTCCTGTAATCTAATAACTACCTAATAAATCGTAAAAAGAACAACTTACACAAGGTCGGGGAAAACTTGCGGATATCAATATATGTTCGTGTTAACAGTGGTATTAGGTATGTTGTGCAACTAAAACTTTCGGTTCGACCTGAGGGCCTCCAGGCGTTCTGAGGGGAGCGTTGGCTCCCTACATTCTATTACATTCATGAAAAAGGGCATACAATAAGACCCTCATCTAGGCCTTGCGGCCGGTTCTGAACACCAGCAACGGAACGTCATGGACCGTGGTCCCGGGTATGTACGGGACCCACTGTAAACATTGTTCGTTGATACCCCCGTTGGTTTTCAATAACAGCCTTGACTTACTCAGATGTGGATGTATGTGTGCTGGGACGCTATGACACAAACCTAGACATAAGGGTAGGACGAGTAATAAGAATAAATATTAAAAATAGTAATAAAAAAATTTATTCATGTTTAATCGCTTTTATCAGTATATGCCTTCGTTGCATGCTTATTATTTCTGTACATTCGACACAGCCTTTGATGCCTGCTTTCTAATTCGGATTTATCAATACACATATACTTATCTCTGCACGCCACTTGGCATTAACCTGAACACTCATTGGGTTGTTTCTGACTCCCCTGAACTTGCATGTTCAGGTTCTGAAGCTTGGATTGAAGTGGAGCCCTCTACTGAAGTTCAAGCTTGCCTCTCAGAGCAGGCCGACTAGCCCTAGCTCCTTCTATTCCTGACTCTTCCTACTAGCCCGCGGGATTCCCTCTCAGCTCATGAGCATCTTTTGTATTGTACACACTATAAATCTTACTTTTGTATCTGATCGTGATGTAATATACTTGTTATATTATATCACGCTCTGTGATAACTTTGTAAGTTGTACTCTATATGTTGGAATATATACACACTATGTACTTACGTACTCTGATTCTGGTCTGTACTGATGCTTAACTTATATATGTGAGGATATTTCTGTCCTGCATATATACGTCACAGTAGCGTCTCTGTATCTGTCAGGGTAGGGCGTTACAGGTTAGTATCAGAGCCTAGGCTCTCACACCTACAGTACAACCAAGCAGCAAATTAATGGGATATTAATTTGCAATTGGAATGTAGGAGTCTCGGTTATACAATCCAACTACAATGTACAAAGTTATGTATTCCTTTCTGATACTCTTTCCTTGATTCCTAAAATCCATCTACCTTTTTGCTTTCCAGTTTCTAGTCATCTTTTATCAACATAGATATGGATAGAAGGACGGGTCTAATAGCTCCGGACAATCACAGAACGGACCCACAAGAGAGAATGCAGATATTCTAAGGGTTATTTATGATATGATGGAGAATTAACAGAAGCAAACAGAACTCCTTCAGCAAGGATTGATAGCAGCTCCTATAGAACAAAGGTCGGGTAACGTATCAGACTTCAGGCGGTTGCAGCCGGTAATATTCTAAGGGGAAGAGAGACCACTAGATGCCAAACAATGGCTAATCGACATCACTGATCTTTTGAAAGCGGCACGGGTCCCAGAGAAAAATCAGGTAGAGGTAGCTAAGATTCAATAAGGATGTAGCCAGAACCTGGTGGCTAGCTGAAGAAGCAAGACTGGATAAACCGAACACTTGGGACCAGTTCTCTAAGAGTTTTTATGATAAATTTTTCCATACCACAGCTCAGAAAGAGATGGAAGAACAGTTCATCCGACTTCAGTAATTGTAAGATCCCTGGTTAGAAATACTGTATTTTCATTTTCCCAAAGTATTTATTTTGATTTACTGATTATTTTTTTAATCAACTTAATTTATTATTTTCTTTCTTATGATTATTTTCATATTAAATTTACAAATTATCTTGAGATATTAAATATCTATTTGTCTTTAAAATATTATTAATATTAATTGTTACTATTATTATTTCATTTCGATAAATAGTAATTATTAGCATTATTATTATTAGTTTTGTTATTATTGTTGTTACTACTAATTATTGTTGTTGTTGTTAACCATTATTATTATTATCTTTACTAATCATTATTAGTAGTAGTTGGTATTATTAGTTGTATTATTGTTGTTGTTGTTATTAGTATTCTTAATATTATTAGTATTTTTATTATTTTTATTATTACTAATATTTCTTCATTTTCATTATAGCCTAGCACATCCTATCTAGCCCACTTCTATATTCTCTTATTTTCTATTCCTTTCTATCTTATTGCCTAATTCATTTTTCCTTTACCGATAGCCCGTACCCGATATCCATACCCAATAACCCTTTACCCATTAATCTAAATTCTATTTAAACCATCACTTTAAACCTAACCCTAATTATTAAACCTAATGATAATTCCCTAAACTCCTCCTTCACAGCCGCCTTCCCTGAGCCCAGGCCGCTGCCCTATCTCCCAGGCCACGGCACCCCCTCGCCGGAGCTCCGCGACCCCTCGAGCACTCCTCCGACAGCTCGGACCCCACTCTAGGCCGAGACTCCTTCTTCCCATGCACCTGGCCGAATCCCATGCCAAGCTCCCACTCATCAGGCCCTTTGATGCACTCTCCACCGCACCTTTTCCTTCTACTCCACCTCCGTGCACCAAGGCAGCGCAGCGTTGGCTGGCTGCTCTTCCTCCCTCGGCGCGCGACGGCCACCACCACCGCATCCATCCATGGCCGTACCCACCCCACGGCAACGCACCAACAGGCTCCCGTGTCTGCGACCTCCTCCTCGGAGCCATCCACGGGTGCCCCCACCTGGACGGCCTCCCCTCACAGCCGAGGACAGCCCCATGGACCCAGCGCACCAACTCCAGCAACCCGGACCTCCATCCCCTCCGACGACGAGCTCCGATGAGCCGTTGACCTCTCTGACAGCCCGTACTAATTCCCCTCCTCTCCGACGTTGTCCGCGAGATCCGCCGCGACCTCCGGCGAGCTCCGCGGTGGCCGGACCCGAGCCATAGACGTCGCTGCGTGAGTTCTTTTCTTCTCCTTCTCTGTTATAACTGTGGCATCCTTCTCTGTTATATCTATGGCATGAATAGGATATGTTTGTTATGGTGTAAAATTTTGGGTGTGTGTTTTAAATAATATGTATGCATGTGTTTTGCATGCATGGGTTTACACATGTTGGGAGATATCTTACTCCGAGCCGTTTTCTGTTTCTCCGTGGGACGCCGTTGATCACCGTCGGCGAGCGCGAACACACCCATGCCCTTCACGGTGAACTCCTCTATCCAACGACATCCTCCGCGGCCCCCGACGCCTCCGCCAGAGCCTCCGTCGGTACGCCGCAAATCGCCCCGAGGTAAGTGCATGTTTATGTTTAAGGGTAAAGTCGTAATAATTGGGTAGTGTGCATGCAAAAGTGTGTGGCGTGAGTGCTATGGTTACATTTAAACATATTTTCATATATATATATGTATATATTATATATATATATGTATATATATATATATATATATATATATATATATATATATATATATATATTATGTGTAGTGTTGTAATAATAGGTGCATTAATATTTAGGTGGGTATATATATATATATAAGTGTATATGTATTTATTTGTATGTTCGGTTGTGTGTTACAGTGTTTCGGACCCATTCGGTGAGATCCGAACCCAGCTACAGGAGACCTGGACCCGATTCGGATTCGTGCTCGTTGTGGACCCGATACATAGGCGATTCGATGACCGATCGATGGGATGATCCATAGATTAGTACCGGTTCGTGCAGTGAAGACCAGATGGCGATTCAGTTCCGAAACCACGTCATTTCATGTGAGTGTTTGTTTTGTCTTTTTCCTTATTTACAGTTGTCAATAAATACTTGTGCTTTATTTTTATCATTTCATGTGACTGTTTGAGATACTTTACTAGTATTATCACTTTTATCACTTCATGAGACATTAGTGATCGTTCACCTTATTTGTGTAGTTGATAGGAGCTTGTATCAGTGCTATGTTATGTGTTGGTAGTTTAGCGTTGTTGGCTTAGGCCTAATTTTGATATACCTTTAGATTGTGACTTGACTCGACTATTGATTGGATAGGTTAAGTACATAGTTGAGCATCAAATATATATGGATCTTGTATTTGGACATTGAGATATTAGAGTTATATCCTTTCATGAATAAATGATTACTGTTTCGGACTGGGATAATTGTAAAGGAACTTGGACTGTATACTAGATTAATCTTATGTTGGATTGGTTCGTGATTGTGGTTTACGATCTACATTTTATTTGAACAATTATCAGACTTGATATTCCTTACTTGGTGATAATTCAGTTAAGAATTTATTCGGGTATTTGAGGACATATTAGATGTGAACTTACTTTATTAAAGGATTAGAGTTCTTGACGATTGGATCAGTACATGGACTTATTCAGAGTTGGACCGTATTTGGATTGATCTTGAGTTATAGTTGATCTGGGATTTACATTCTTTATATCAGAGCCTGATCTGCATTAAGATGAGATTGACATATTTCATGTAGAGTACTTCTCAGACTTGTTATTCCTTCATTTGGTAATAACTTAGGTGATGATTCATTCGGGTATTGACGACGGACTTGTTATGATGTTACTTTATTAAGAGATTCGATTTCTTGATGATTGGGCCGGTATATGGATTTATAATTGTGAGTATTTGGGATTTATTTAGATGATATTTGGTCGATGTTGAGTATCAGAAGTAGATATTCTAGATTGCAGATATTTGAGTATGTTTCCTATTTAGATATGAATTCGATATGTGCTGACTTGTTAATCTTGAGGATATACCATGTGCTTCATGTTTAGTTAGTGATCACTTCAGTTGTTTAGTTAATAGAGATGGAGTTATTGTGATAGTGATCGAGTCGATATCGGTGATCCTGTATTTCAGAGTTATCAGATAGTAGTTATTAGTTTATCAGCTGTTGGTGAGATTATTTGTTGGTGATCATATGATGTATTCAGAGTTTATAGGAGTTGTCCGAGATCAGTATCAGTTATCAGTGATTAGTGTTTGTTGTGTTTATGACTATATCTCCAGTATCTTATTTCAGATGTCAGATATTAGTTGTCAGCGACTCAGTTGTCAGATATCACTATTCAGTTGTCAGTTGTCAGTTTATCAGCTATTATTGACATCAGCAGTTGTTGGAGATATCAGTTACTCTTTAATAATAACTCTTATTGTTGTTTGTTAATAAAAGACACCATAACCCAGGGAACAGGGGTAATTGCCTGATGATGCATGTCGTGTATTTTGGAAGGACTTATTATGGTACCGAGTTGTGGGTTCCAACCATGGGGAACCAAGGTAGTACTGGCTACCTATTCAGTTGTCAGTTGTCAGGGCTATGCCCGGATTACGGCGCCACACTAGTTGTCTTTTCGTGTGGGGCTGTAGTCTTCAATTGTTAGAGCCTAGCGGCTTGTCCTGGTTCAGCGCCAAGGGTGTTAGATTGTGGTACCGGGCATGCACGGTACTCTTTCAAAACACATGCACTACATTGGCAGGCAGTTACAACAATGATAACTTTATTTAATATGTGGGAAAACGGCTGTGGTATGGGACACAGCTAAGTACTACATTAGCTTGGTTAATAATAACCAATCAGACTAGTGACATATGCTAGGTTACACATCTTGACATCAGTTCTCTGTTTACAGTTGTGATAGTTGCCTATTATCTTTATACATGTTGTTATTCAGTTATCCTTCAGTTCAGCTGTTTAACATGTTATTTAGTTATCTTATATCTGCAGTTATTCTTGTTATTATTTTGTGCACATTGTTTATATAAACGAGCTCTTCCCTTTACACACACACTCACAAGGTCACTTTCTGACGACCCTGGATTTGCACGTCCAGATATTGGACGCTTTGTTTTTATTATCAGGTGTTCGATGAGACCGTATGCTTCGCGAGGACCTGGAGCTTCTTCCTATTTGATTCTGGTATTCTTATATTTCTTATGTTACTGTTATTTCCTTATTCTCGATATATCAGTTTCATTTGTTATTCCAGTTCTTTATTCATATGATATCATGCGTGGATGCTATATGACATTGCAGTAATCATGATTTATTACAGTTTAGATTTATAGCTTGTTTTCAGGTTACTTAAGGCTTAGCGCGTATACGTGAGGTATTTCCCTTGCGTATATGCGTCGCCGACTCATGTCGCGTCTCCACTCCAGCGTATTTTGGGAAGCGGGGCGTGACAATAATGGAACTGATCTATGGATGAGTATGCCGCTGAGTTCCTAAGACTAAGCCGTTTTGCTCCATATATGGTGACCGACGAAGAGAAGCAGGCAAGTAGATTTTAGCAGGGCTTACAAATTGATATTCAGGTCCTCTTGATTCCCCAACAACTGAAAACATATTCCCAGGTCCTCACTATAGCTCGAGAGGTGGAGCGAGGACTGGAGAAAAAGAATCTTAATCAGATGAGGAACCAGGCCATGAAGAGGCCATTTCAGCAATTAGGCAGAGGAGGTCCAGTCAGAGCTACAAAAGCCCTTATGATTAGATGACCATTTTGATCAGCTCCTCTTCTGATAACCCGACCACTTCCTATATGTGGTTATTGCCAGAAGGCAAGTCACACTCAGCAGGAGTGCCGTAGGGCAAATGGGTTGTGCCTGATATGTGGCTCCAGTGACCACTCAATAGAAAGTTGTCCCCATAAGAGAACTGGGATAATGAACCAGACTTTTTCGGCACCTCCAGTACCCATTGGACAGAGGAACCCAGGGCCAGTGGTTAGGAGGGCCCCTCTCCCTCCACGACAACAGGTTTTCCACCCAGTTCAAAGAGGAGGCAGAACTGCAACAAGTAGCGGAAGGGGACAAGCCTACAACTTTACAGCAGAAGAGGCCGAAACTTCCAAAGAGGTGATAACAGGTAAGATCACAGTGCATTCTAAACCTGTTCTAGCTCTTTTTGATTCTGGCGCTTCTCATTGTTTCATATCAAATAGTATTACTACTTTACATTCTATACCTATTGAATGTTTAGACAACCAGTGGGTGATTAGTACCGGTAATGGGGTAGTCATCTCCAATAGAATTTGTAAAAATTGCACAGTAGAGCTATGTAACAAGAAATTATCAGTAGATATGCTCGTACTAGATACTAGAGGGTATGACGTGATCTTAGGAATGACTTGGCTCAGCAAGTATCATGCGGTTATTGATTGTCGGAATAAGAAAATTATTTTCAAAATCCCATATCAAGCTCAGTTTCAGTTTGACGGAGAATATAAGTCTGCCAAGAGAAAGACGCAGATGACTACTGCTAAAATTCAAAAGAAGGGAGTACCAGTTTGGAATGAATTTCTAGATGTGTTTGAAGAGATCTCAGGACTTCCACCTGACAGAGCAGTTGAGTTCTCCATTGATACCATTCCGGGCACAGTTCCAATATCTAAAGCTCCATACAGAATGGCACCCACTGAGTTAGAAATTCTAAAAAAACAGCTATAAGAATACTCTGATAAGGGACTGATTAGATCAAGTACTCCACCGTGGGGAGCTTCAGTGTTATTAGCAAATAAAAAGGATGGTGGTAAGAGGTTATGTATAGACTATAGAGAGTTGAACAAGGTTACCATCAAGAATAAGTATCCCTTACCCAGAATTGATGATCTTTTTGATCAACTTCATGGAGCCCGAGTATTTTCTAAATTAGATTTACAATCGGGTTATCATCAGCTAAAGGTGAAGAAAGAGGATATTTAGAAGACAGCATTCAGAACTCACTATGGTCATTACGAATTTCTAGTCATGCCCTTCAGAGTGACCAATGCCCCAGCGGTCTTTATGGATTTGATGAACTGAGTTTTCTCGCCATATTTGGATCAGTTTGTCATTGTATTCATCGACAATATCTTGATATATTCCAAGAGCAACAGAGAGCATGCAGAACACTTGAGGATAGTATTGCAGATCTCCAGCAGGAACAGCTTCATGCTAAGCAGAGCAAATGTGAGTTCTGGTTGGACTGTATAGCTTTCTTGGGTCATATGGTTTCGAAAGAAAGAATTTCAGTGGACCCCAGCAAGATCCAAGCAGTAAAGGACTGGCCAATTCTAAGGACAGTAACAGAAATTAAAAGCTTTATTGGACTAGCCAGATATTACAGAAGATTTGTCTAGGACTTCTCTAAAATTGATGCCCCATTAACAAAGCTCACCAGAAAAGGAGAAAAGTATATATGGACGGAAGAATGTACTGCAGCATTTGAACACTTAAAGGAGAAACTAATTACAGCTCCAATCTTAAAGACTCCCTCAGGGACAGGAGGGATGGTTGTATATAGTGATGCATCCGGAAAGGGCCTAAGATGTGTATTGATGCAGCGTGATCATGTTATAACTTATGCATCCAGGTAATTAAAGCCACGCGAAAGAAATTACCCAACTCATAACTTAGAGCTAGCAGCAATAATCTTCACATTGAAGATCTGGAGACATTATCTTCTGGGGGACAATGTATTGATCTATATTGATCATAAGAGTCTTAAGTATATTTTCACGTAGAAAAAACTAAACATGAGGCAAAGGCGGTGGCGTGAATTGATGGGAGACTACGACATAGACTTGCAGTACCATTCTGGCAACGTCAATACAGTACCAGATGTCTTGAACAGAAAATTGGAGAATAAAGTACTAGTACAACTCACTCAACAGAATAAATTGCTTCAGGAAATCATAAAATTGAACTTAATGCTAGTACAAGGAACTGATGAGTCAGGTCAATTAATGACTCTTCAGATTCAACCAACCCTAATAATTGAAATTAAAGAAGCTCAAAAGGAAGATCCCAGATTACAGAAATTTAGAGCTCAAGTAGAAGCTGGACTAAGGACTGATGTCCGTATTCATTCGGATGGTACACTTTATTTTGGTAACAGAATCTGTGTACCACAAGGGAAAATTCGACAGAAAATTCTGGCAGAGGCACACAGTTTGGCTTATTCCATACATCCAGGAGGAACTAAAATGAATCAAGACTTGAAGCAGAACTTTTGGTGGAATGCTATGAGGAAAGAGATAGCCCAGTATGTGGCCAAATGCTTGGTTTGTCAGCAGATAAAGATAGAACATCAGAAAACAGCTGGACTTCTACAACCATTATCGATACCCGAATGGAAGTGGAAACATATCACCATGGATTTTGTTACAGCTCTACCCCGCAGTCCTAAGGGTAACAATGCAGTACGGGTAATCATTGATCGCCTCACAAAATCAGCTCACTCCTACCTTTCAGAGTAGGTCAGTCAACAGAAGTTCTTGTAGATAAATATATTAAGAAAATAGTTCGTCTGCATGGAGTTCCAGTAAGCATCGTGTCAGATAGGGACACAAGATTCCGATCGCATTTTTGGGAATGTCTCCAAGAAAACTAAGAACTCGTCTTAAGTTCAGTACTTCATATCATCCCCAGACAGACGGGCAGTCTGAACGAACTATCCAAATTCTTGAAAACATGTTATGAGCCTGCATGATAGAATTCAAAGGGTCATGGGAAGACTACCTTCATTTGGTAGAATTTTCTTATAATAATAGCTATAAGGCCAGTATCAAGATGGATCCATTTGAATCGTTATATGGCAGGAAATGCAGGTCGCCAATATGTTGGGATGAAGTCGGTGAAAGAAGACTCTTGGGGCCAAATATTCTAGTTCAGATAACAGATAAAGTCAGAGTTATCAGAGATTACTCTGGACAGTACAAAGCTGACAGAAGAGTTGGGCTAACACTAACAGAAGGCCGTTGGAATTCAGAGTGGGTGATCATATATTTTTAAGGATATCACCAACCAAAAAGGTAATCTGATTCGGTACTCGCGGGAAAAGTGTTAAGACCCTAAAGAATAGGGAATTACCATTAGTACTGGTTTCTTGGAATAGGCATGCTCTAGGAGAAGCTACGCGGGCACCAGAGGATATTATTCGTGAGTGTTACCCTCAACTATTTACATCTTAGTTGGTAAAATTCCTTATCCCTATCTTTTCTGCCTTCACATCCACCTTATCAAAATTTTAAGGACAAAATTATCGTAAGGTGGATGAATTGTAACACCCTATCCTCAGAATACGTACTCAGATACGTATCCCGATTTTACGAGCATATTTCCTTATTTTCTCTTATTTATTTTTGCTCGTATAGCAGTACTGCATGATTTGACTGCTCTGGTAAACAGATTTGACCGATTTCAGTTTCAAACATTATTTTCTAATATATTAGAATTTCATGATTTTTCTGAATTATTTTTTTAAAACCCTAAAATCGGGATTAATTGGTATCGCTGGTTTATTCCCAGATTTTTAATTTACAAATGGAGTCAAATTTTGAGAAATTATTTTCATATATTTCCTTAAAATAATATTTACTATCTTCATACATTTTTCGGTAATTTTTAGAATTTAACAGATTTTGACCAGATTTGATGTCGACCGATATCGGCGGTTGATTTTAAGATTTTTAATTTGAAAATCGTAAAGAATTTCTTGAAACAGATTTCATCATAATTCTTAAAATAATATTCTTGATTTTGAGAATTTTTGAAAATCGTTCTGAGATACTTGATTTTCAGACGATTCTGGTATTTTTCCGAAAGTTTTCCGCATCCGCAACCAAACCCGAGGATTCACCATTCCAATTATTTTCCCATATTTATTCCAATAACTTTTATTCCTTTTTCCTTTTCTTTTCTTTTTCTTTTTCCTTCCTTCCTTTTCCTTCCACCATATTCTAAAAACTTCTCCATTCTTCTATTACATTCTACAATCCTCCTCCAAAATTTCTCCTCCAAAATATCCCAATCCACTCAACTCCCCTCTCCCATCACCATGGCCGGCCAAGCCACCTCACTTTGTCTCCATTTACAAGAAAAATCAAAAACCCAACCCTTTTCCTTCTCCTTTAACTCCAACTCCAAAAGCAACCCCCTTTCCTTCTCTTTTCCTTTTCATTTCTCCATCAAAACCCTAAAACCACCAACTCCTCCTTCATCTTCATTACAACTACAACAACAATATCTACAACCTTCACTATCATCTTCTTCATCCTCCATCTCCATTTTATCCACCACAAACATCAAAACTCTACCATACAACTCATTTCCTTCTCCATCTCAAAAAACCACCACCCCCTACACAAAACCCTCTACAAAAATCACCTCCATACCCCCTCACCTAGGTCGGCCACCACCCCAAGTTAGAGGCTGGCCATCACCTCTCTGACAACCCCTCCGACGACCACTCCGGCGACATCTCCGGCGACCACTCTGGCGACAATTCCACCACCTTTTCTAACACCGTTTTCACCACCATCACAACCCCATCATCACCACCACCTCTTTTATTATTCTCCATCACCTGCATCTCCACTTTCACCACCACAACACCACCTCCATCACCCCCCATTTTTAACCTCCAACATCACCATCATCTTCCCCTCCTTCAATTTCCTATTCATTCTCCTTCCAAAATCCAACTCCACCAAATACTACCACCACCTACTCCAACACCTTCACCTCCACCCTCTCCTCTCTCTCTCCTCATGGCCAGCCACCATCTAGGCCACCACCACGAGGTGGCGCACCACCCCTAGGACTGGCGGCCACCATAGGGCCAAGCCCCTCTCCTTCTCTCACTTCGTGTTTTTTCCTCGCGCGAGAATTTGGACGCGAGAAGTTTTAAAATTGGTGTTTTAGGCAAGTGACTTTCCTCACAAAGCTGGACTTGTATTAGAATTGGTATTATGTTGTATTTTTTTATCAATCCAGTGTAATTATACGGGTGTGTGTGTGTTGTATTCTGTGGACAATGTCTTGACTTGTATTGGACTGATATACTGTAATTCTTGTAATAGTGTAGAACATCTCATGCAGGTACCTTTTTACCAACTCTGGGTTTCTGCCTACTCTCGGGATGGCTATCCAATTGGTTTTAGGCTTGTACCCTTATGGGTTTCGTGGTAGCTACCGAGAGTGCGCTTAGACCCCGAGCGTACTTTGGTCTCCGGGCTCTCTACTCAGCCTCCGGGCTTCACTACTCCACGGTAGCATAGATATTCTCACGTTTATATGTATGCTCATATGGTACTAACATCTCGCGCAGGATTATACTGACTTTGAGTTTCTGCCCACTCTCGGGCTAGCTACCCAATTGGTTTTAGGCATGTACCCTTATGGGTTTCGTGGTAGCTACCGAGAGTGCGCTCAGACCCCGAGAGTACTTTAGCCTCCGGGCTCTTGCCCACTCCTCAAAAGAGAAGTGCGCTTAGACCGTCAGGTCTCTCAGCTCCGCATGGGAGGCATGCTTAGCGCTCAACGCTTTATCACTAGATTCATCTAGGCGGAACTCTGCCGGATTTTAGACTCGCCTTCTAAGCCGAGTCATTCCAGTAGCTCCGTCAGGCGCTTTAGTGTTTAACACTGTTTGCTGTCCATGCCTCCAGTACTGCTTTACTCTGCTTGAATGATCATTTGCTTTCTAGCTAGCTGCATTAACGGTTAATATCTACTATTGCTTGCCATGCTATCACCCGACCTCTGACATGCTATCACCTGACACTTGACCTCTAGCATGTTACCACTTGACACCTAATTACTATCACCTGCCATCCAACATGTTATACCTGACTTGTAATTATCACTTATGGGAATGTTAACCTGATCTCCTGATATTACTCATGTACACTTGATATTCCTAACATGCTACACATTCCCGTAATCTGATAACTACCTAATAAATTGTAAAAAGAACAACTTACACCGGGTCAGGAAAAAATTGTGGATATCAATATATGTTCGTGTTTACATTGGTATTAGGTATGTTGTGCAATCAAAACTTCCGGTTCGACCTGAGGGCCTCCAGGTATTCTGAGGGGAGCGCTGGCTCCCTACATTCTATTACATTCATGAAAAAGGGCATACAATAAGACCCTCATCTAGGCCTTGCGGCTAGTCCGAACACCAGCAACAGAACATCATGGACTGTGGTCCGGGTATGTACGGGACCCACTGTAAATATTGTTTGTTGATACCCCCATTGGTTTCTAATAATAGCCTCGACTTACTCAGATGTGGATGTATGTGTGCTGGGACGCTATGACACATACCTAGACATATGGGTAGGATGAGTAATAAGAATAAATATTAAAAACAGTAATAAAATATTTATTCATGTTTAATCGCTTTTATTAGTATATGCTTTCGTTGCATGCTTATTATTTTTGTACATTCGACACAGCCTTTGATGCCTGCTTTCTAATTCGGATTTATCGATACATATGTACTTATCTCTGTACGCCACTTGGCATTAACCTGAACACTCGTTGGGAAGTTTCTAACTCCCCTGAACTTGCATGTTCAGGTTCTGAAGCTTGAATTGAAGTGGAGCCCTCCACCAAAGATCAAGCTTACCTCTCGGAGCAGGCCGACTAGTCTCAGCTCCTTCTATTCTTGACTCTTCATACTAGCTCGTGGGATTTCCCCTCAGCTCGTGAGCATCTTTTGTATTGTACATACTATAAATATTACTTTTGTACCGGCCGTGATGTAATGTACTTGTTATATTATATCACGCTCTGTGATAACTTTGTAAGTTGTACTCTATATGTTGGAATGTATATACACTATGTACTTCTGTACTCTAATTTTGGTTTGTACTGATGCTTAACGTATATATGTGAGGATATTTTTGTCCTGCATATATACGTCGCAGTAGCGTCTCCGTATCCGTCAGGGCAGGGCGTTATAGAAGGGGATAATTTTTTAAATAAAATCTTACAAGTCTACAAGCAATTACTAGGTTATATTAGGAGAGAGGTCACCTGTGAGTTCCTGCGAACTCCAACTCCTTTGCATTGGGCCGCATTTAGTGCATCAATTAGACCTTCACCAGAACCACCACCCCAAGGTGAATTTTACTTCTCTCTTTATTTTCATGCATACATACATTAACAATGCATTGAGAAAATGCACGAAATAAGTGTGGGGGAGGGTTTACTAACTTAGATTTTTTAGATTTTTTTTCCTTTTTCATTTTTTAGGAATTTTTTACAATTTTCTCTTTTGTATATGATTTTTCCTTTCTTTAAAAATTTTTGAAACAAGAGAAAAAGTTTTGATCTATGTTTAAGTAAATTAAGTTGATTTCAAGAATTAAAAAACCACAATTATGACTTCTTAAACCTGGTCAAAATAATATATTTTGTTTAAATTTTAGGTTAAGAAAGATAGATTGGAAAGATAATTTGATCTTGAATTTTTTTCCTTAGAAAATATGCAATTAAAACACTTACACATTTTTAGGGTTGAAACAAAAACTTAAAATGCCATAAATAATAAATAAATAAATAAATATGAATAAAATATCACTTATTAAAGTTGGATAATTATGCCTCAGGAAGCATGATTATTTACGCCTAAAGTGGTCAAATAAAAACAAATCCTTAGTTTTGTGGCTTGTTTACTCTAGTCCTTAAGCCCGAGGGATGTTTTCTTATCTGGTGCCCTAAAACCGTCTGGTTTGAGAGTCACCAGCTAAAGGCTCACTACCGGATAAACTAGAAAGCCTAAGAAAACTAAGAAAAGTAAAACGTATATAAAAATAAAAGGCTTGATGGTTAGAGTTAAAATTTCAAAAATCTAAACTATTACAAAGTGTATATTATCTAAGAGTTTTATGAGAAATCAAATAATCAATTCAATTTTAAATTCTTACCTTGAATTTTTAACAAGATCTTGCATATAGACTAAGTTTAAGGACGACTAATTTTAGGTTAACTTATGACCTTAAATAGCTTAAATTTTTGCAAAATATTTTGGAAATTTTTCTCTTTTTCAAAATGTGTTTTCAAAAATACTAACATTTGTTTTCTATCTTTATGGAGTTTGTGAGTGTAATCCACTAAAAACTCTCAGGGACTATAACTCCTCCTCTAGGGGAAACCTAGAGGTTTAAAGACTTGTTGCACGCGCTCAATGCAGTCGTATCACCTACACAAGTGATGTAATAATAATAATAGTTTAGTTTTTAGTTTTTCTTATTTTGCTCGGGATGAGCAAAAGATAAGTGTGGGAGTATGATTAGTCATCAATTATGCACTTTAATATCATGAATAAAACACTGCCATTAACCCATTTTCGGTCTCTTATATGCAGATTGCAAAGGGTAGGGGCAAAGTTGGAATAAGAGCCTAATTAAACTCATTTTCGGGTAATTAATTAAGAATTCTTAGAGACCAAGGCAAGGAGCTTTTAGAAGAATATATTGGATCTTGAAATAAAGTTGTATTTAGAGAAATCCAATTATACAAAACAAAGTATATACAAAAGCCTTTCGAAGCGATACACAGCACCAGCCAAAAGATCTGGGACCTCTCCCTGATCTTGCCACAAAAATGCGGCTTTTGCCACATTTTCGTGGCAAAGCCAGGGAGAGAGCTTCCAATTTTTGACGCGTGGTGTTGTCTCGTCTTCTAGAAGTCCATTTTGCCTATAAATACCCCTTCAGGAGGCCAAAATACGAGGGAGGAGAATAGATTCTAGGGTTTTCTTCTCTTTAGTATATTGTAGGATTTTTTCTTTTTCTTTTTCTTTTCTTTTTATTTTCTTCTTTATTTTAGATTTAGGATTGACTAGAGAGTGATTCATAGGAGAAGAGAGTTATTTATAATAGAGTGTGACAATCTATGAAAAATTTTCTCTTTTCTCTTCATTATTTCTTCTTTGATTTCTTCCTAAATGCTTAGCTAGTTTTCTCTCATGGTGATCTAACTACTAACCCACTTATCATTTAACTCTTGATTAATAACTCACATGAATCTAATACCATCTACAAAGTCTTGCTCTTGCAAGAGCCATTGATGGCTCATGATGATGGGTTTTAACTCTTAATTTGCTAACAAACTAAATTGTAATAATTACTTTACTTCATGTTTGCTCACTTGTAATTTTGATGGATTAATTGTACGTTGTACCTTGTTAATCAAGTTTGAATGTGGAGAATAATCTT
Organism: Agave tequilana; assembly: GCA_038442645.1. Taxonomy (NCBI): domain Eukaryota; kingdom Viridiplantae; phylum Streptophyta; class Magnoliopsida; order Asparagales; family Asparagaceae; genus Agave; species Agave tequilana. Next base: position 281,518 of record JAVJIF010004780.1, read on the forward strand.
ATGGGTCATGCTTTGAAAAGCTCTTGAAGTCAAGTCTTGTGATGGCCAAGGATCCAATGCGAGGCAACTATCACTCTAAATTAATGGGAGCAATTAGTAGTTATCCTAGCCATGAGTTTCCTTCCCTTTCAACTTTGTTTTCAAAACCATTTTCCAAATCACTTTATCATGTTTTTATCTTCATTTTCATCGTTTTCTACCTCTTCTATTTCTTGTTTTCATTTCTTTTCTTTTTGAATTCTTTCAAAACTAAGAATAACTTGTTAAAACTAACATGACACGACTGGTAAAGCTTCTATCGCCTCCCGTCCCTATGATTTCGACTCGTATAGCCTCATGCTATCACGGTAGTATCGAGGAAGCTAAAGCGCACACACTAAAACTCTGAATTTCTAATACACATATTTTAGTGCACAGTTCACCTTCGATCAACCGCCCGGTCAACTAACCTGCCATTTCAGTTATGGTTTGACCCCAACGGCTAGTTTTTTCTGGTCCTATATATATATATGGGGTTTTGGGAGAGTTTTCTATAAGATTTTCAAGAGCTAATATTCTTACTTTCAACAGAATTTTTTAACAAGTTTTTCAATTTGTGCTCCAAATCCATATTTTTATTATGTTTCAAAGTTTTGGAAAATCAAAGAAAACAAATTCAAGTTTTAAGTTTCTTGTTTCTATATTTTTCAAGAAGTTTTTGCAAGTGTTTTTTTTTTGTGCTTCATTTCCAAAATTTTTGTTTTCTCACAAACTTGAGCTATTCATTGTAAAATCTATCATCTAGGATCTTATATTGTAAGAGGTGTTGTCTGTGAACTTTATGATCACTAAGTGTTGTACTCTTATTTTCTTTTTGGCTTTGTGCTTCCCTTTTGTGTAGAGGAGTTGGCTTTGTGCCTTGTCTTTGTGCCCACCTCTTGTGTAGAGGTTGTTTCCTTTAAAGAGTTCCTAAGTAGAGATAGTGAAAATTCTTCACGCGGTGAAGGCGGGGACGTGGAGCTTGATGCTCGAATCTCGAAACAGATCCTTGTGTTTGTGTTTGTTGTCTCTCTCTCTCTCTCAACTCTACTCTTGTTATTTATTGCATTATTATTGTTCATACATATATGCTTGATATTGTTTATGTGCTTACACTTGTATTGTACTAAGAGAGCTATTGAAGCACCTCAACTCTTAGTCTAGAGGAATCTTGAGGAGAAGTTCTATAGCCCTTTACCGAGAATTCGGCTCACTCTTTGGTTATCTATTGTGTATTAGTTTCATTAGTGTAAAAAATTTTAAATTCCGCATTAGATTAGCACTGCACCTATTCACCCCCTCTAGGTGTACTTTCAATTGGTATCAGAGTCCTGATATTCGATTTAACCACCGAAGAGTGATCCTCATTTTGTTAGTCTCTATTTTTGCTAATCAACACTATATTTGTTTTACACATACTCGTGGATTATCTTGCTCTACCTATGTTTGATGTTTCTAAAATCGACATGTGAAAATTTAAAATGAGTTCATATCTTAAAACTTTAGGGATGCATGTTTATCTTGCCATTACAAAAAGATCATATATTGAAAATGGCAAATATTTAGAGGCTAATGCATAATCCATGATTGCACTTAAGAAAACCCTAAACAATGATTACATTTCTTGGGTTACAAATTATGTTTTTTTACCTTTGCAGTGTGAAACATGTTGATCTCTCTTGAAGAACAAGGTTCAAACTATTTGGAGAGAGAATCAAGTGAAGATGATTTTGACCAAGCAAGCTTCATGGTCCAAGAGAATGACTCCCTTGAGGTAAACTCGGAACCCGATCTTGATGATTGTGCTAGTGCTTGAAATGATGATGCTCACATGTTATAATGAAGAACTTGCCATGTTTTGTGGGATTTAGTACGAAAATATAAATCGTTGAAAAATAAGAGTTTGAAAATAAAAAAAGAAATGAGTTTTTGTCTTACAAACTTAATTGTGTTTCAAAAGAAAATGATTCTTTGTGTTCAAAATTAGATTTTGTTTCAAAAGAAAAGGACTCTTTAAAATTTCAACTTGATTTGGTTTCAAATGAAAATGAATCTTTAAAAACCAAGTTATTTTGATTTCCAATGAAAAAGATTTTGTTTTAAAAGAAAGTGATTTTTGGAAAAATAAAATTATTTTGATTCCCAAAGAAAAGACTTCCTCTTCTTCTGAGAAAGTGAAAAAGATTTTTGTTTCCCTCATTTCTCATGCAAATAATGATGTTTTACCTTCTATTTTTGAAAATGAGATTTGTATTTTGAAGAAGAACAATGATTGTTTGGGCCCGTCCTTGAGCCAATGTGATTCTAATCATAGTAAATTGAAATTCATGTTTCGCAAGAAAAATGCTCCACACATGCATGCACACATACCTCATGTTTATGCACATACACCTCATGCAAAACATGCACACACCCATGCTAGAGTGTATCATTATTCTCATTGTGGCCGCAAGGGTTACCTTGCAAAATTTTATTATGATAGATTAAATTCCTTAAATTTTACTTGTAAGAATATTTGGGTTCGAAACACTAACCCCGAAGGACTCAAGAAAGTTTCAGTACTAAAGCCCACACCATGTGTATTTGATGTAGGAGTGGGTTGTCACAAGACGTGAAAGGATTGGTGTCTTGGTGGTGGATGCAATCGGAGTTTAATAAACCATATCCATGAATGCATCACTATCAAGGAGTTTAGGTGGGAGGATCACCTAGTTTTGAGAGAAATAGAGACTAGCCCTATCTATGTTGGCAATTATCTCTGTCCTCCATTTATATTATTTCTATATGCTTCCGATTGATGATTTTTAGCATATTATGATTGCATGTTTTGTTTATATGTTTAGATGCATTTTATTTTAAAAATTGCAATGCACTTGTATAGTTTTTTGAGATATACTCTTGATTTTGTGCCTATCATGATTCAACCCTTTGTGTACTCATTTGTAGTTTTAGCTATATGTGTACATGCTAGTTTTGATGATTCTTGCATTTGCACATATATTCGATTTATAATGCTTTTTTCTTGAATTATATGCATAATCTTTTATAAGCATGTTTTTCATTAATTTTGCTTCATGTATGTGTAAATCTTGTTAAAACTATGAGATATACATATAATATCCTTGAGTCACTTACTTTATATATCATATACTCTTTTGTGGATTCTATTCATGTTTGGATATATATACGTATATACTCTTAGTTTTGATGGAACTTATATATATTGAAGTTTTCTTACGTTTATCTCATGTATTTCTTAATATCTCGTAGGTGAATATGTTGATGATTTGATTTTATTGCTTCTAAAAATCTTGGTATTTTTTTGTAAAAATATGTCTGTGATTTGTATTTTCTTGTCTTAACAAATCTAGTTTCAATATGTCAAAAGTTTGAAAAAGAATCTCAATGAGTTTTGATAAGCTATTTATAGAATTATTATTTTCATGAATGTGTTATTCACATAATTATTTCTCACTCACTCTTTATTTATGTTTACTCATGATTTTATATTCATTAGCACATGTTTATGCTATATAGATTTTGGGTGATAATTTTTGTGTAATTAGCATGTTTCTTGAGATGATATGATTTGTTTCATATTTGAAGAATTTTGAACTAATTTTTAAAACTATTTTAAATTAGTTCTTTTATCTTTCACTCAGTAGTGTATTCAATTTATACTCAACTATTTTCAAATCATTACTTTTTGAAAACTTTTACCCTTAGTGGGAGGTTGGATGGGTGATCATGCCTTGCATGTTTATATTGTAAATCACCTAGAGGAGGTAGATAGGTGATGGCTATAGGATGATGGAAAATAATGCGGAATAGAAAATTATTTCTAGCAAACTAACAAGTAACAATATAAACACAAGTAACAATGGCGCAAGAGTATAAATTGCAATATGAAATAGAGCAATGGTAGCATGCAATATTAAAGAGTGAGAGTGAGAGAGTGAGAGAAAGCAATCACAAACACGGATGATTTATTTCGAGGTTCGAGCCACTTGCTTTACGTCCCCGACTTCACCGCAATGAAGATTCTACTAGAACTCGATCCCGCAAGATCATTTCTCTACACGTTCTCACAAGAATGAACTAGACTTGCAAGTCCTCTTACTTGGTGCCACAATGCCTTACAATCGATGAACCCACGAGCTCGTATTGAGGCCTCAACCTCCACAACACTTCTCAATAACAATGAAAAATGTGACCTTTCTTAGATTACCAAAAAAGGCTCACAAATACAATCCTATAACCAAGAATAGAATATGTAGCTCTGAGATTGTTGGGTGAGGAAAGCTTTGAAATCAATGGAGTTAAGAGAGAGTTGTAATAGACTTTGTATGTGAAAATTTCTCTTTTTAAAATCTTTTTCTCTTGAGAAATTTGAGACAAAATGAATATTATCTTAAAACTATATATCTTAATTATCTATAGGATTTCTATTTATAGTATTCAAAATACTAAGAAAAACCATATAGCCGTTTTTGAATAACCTCTAGACAGTAGATTTAAAATATAGCCGTTTGAGGCATAAAATGTCAAAACAGTCAGGTCATCAACCCCCGATCGACTGCCAACGGTCATATTTTTTACCGTTGGGGCAGCGTCGGTCGATCGGCCGATCGGCCGATCCAAACAGAGAGTAATTAGGTTAAAGTCGATCGAGTGCAACTATGCTTTCTTGTGCACTTCGGTCGATCCCCTGGTCGACCTGACCCAATACAAAAGGCTTTGTAAAAAGATATTTGAAATTCTGTTTTCTTTTTGCAATATATTTTTCAACAAAAAGGATCAAAATATAGTTCATATAATATTGTGTAGTCCAAAACTGTGAGATCAAAGATCAACACAAAATTTTAAGAAGTAGAACTATATTTTGTTGAAAACAAACTCTCTTTTAATATAAGAAATATTTCAAAAATAGATCATGTAAATAAATATTATTTTGTACACTTTTCAAACCATCTTCAAAAACTATTGAAGCAAAAAATTCAAATAATATTTTGTGTGTGTGGTGTCCATCTCCAGAGTTAACTATATCACCAATTCTTGGTTACTAAAAAAATCTTTCATTAAAAGGAAAAGAGATTGCTTTTCTTTGCCAAAAGTAATCCCTTGAAGCTTGTCTCTTGGGAATGAATTCCATGATTCGATCTTGTTGCTTAGCTCTAGGATCACCATTCTTGAGGACTTCATAAACTTGTGAGTCTTTATGGAGAAGCCAACTCAACATGAACTCAATCTTGTTGCCTGAAACTTATGTAATTGAAATGTTAGAAAAAAATAACTACATGGGATTATCATCATCAAAACTCAAGCAAATGACCTGGGCCACACATCCTCTCCCTTTTTTGATGATAACAAAACACATGAAGTTATTTTAAATAAAATTGGAAGGGCTTCAAATGAAACTCCCCCTAAACAAGTGCATACATAAAGAATGTGACATGTAATGTTCAAAAACTGAAATAGGATATTAAATGTGTGACTAAATCATCAAATAAAGTATAGGGATGTGATATTCATATAAGAGCTCTATCCAACACATTTATTGCATAACAAGATATGACAGATAAAGCATATGCATAAATGTTTTCCTCCATCCATCCAAAACCACTAACCTCCAAATACAAGATGATTCAAAGCACATGAATAATAGATCAAGATTTTATAGGTAAAGCAATTATCGAAATAAGGTTTCCAACATAAGTACCATATAAAAAAACATACATGTGTCCATCATCCATGAAGTCTACACATAAACATAAGTTCAACAAAATGAAGTCATTAAAAGTAACTAAAATAAGTACTACTTCATCTCCCCCTTTTGTCATACATCAAAATAGAGAGAAGTCAAGCATCTTCTTCATCTTCATCAACGTCGTCAGCAGGCTCTATAACTGGACGATAAGCCATGAAGAGATCCTGAGGAGCTGTCCAAGGATCAAAAGGTGGACTAGTCAGAGGAAGAGGTTATCCATAAGAATCGGGAACTAGAACAGGCCAATCATGCCTGAAAAAGCTGTAGTCACTGCAACACTGAAGATATCTGATGGAGAGCACAAATAAGACATGTTGTTCTGTTGCTCGTTCCAAAGCGCTTCCTGGTTCGCTAGGATCTTCTATGTGGATGAAGTAATGCTCAGAGAAAGATCACTCAGCTGGGTCATAATACCTGCATATGGATCGGCAGCTGAAGAGGAGTAACTGGAGGCAACAGGCTGGGCATGAGGTGAGGTAGGATGGGGAGGATCCTGAGCACGAAGACCAACATGTATCCTCTTCAAAAGAGTGCGATCGATATCAATCGAAGGGACTACAGTTCTCTCATCGAATGATTGATCTTGAAATGCTTGAACAAACAAGTAAGAATCATCCCGTATGGGAGATTCCTACTAGGAATCATCAAGTGATCGGAAAGCATGACATCGATGATGAGAGGAGGGATATTTACTTTAAATTCCTCACAGATGGCAATAATGAGAAGGGGTGCACAACCACAACCATGACTTTATACCCCTGATTTAGGCAGGAGATTATGAAAAATAATCTTTGCGAGGACTTGAGCGGAAAGTGTGTAACGCTTCACCTCCTCATTCCTCACAAGGCCCGAGTTATCATCATCGTAGAGAGATGAGAGGCGGTGAAAGCATTCTCACCATCAGGGTACTCAAAATCATGAAGGTCCAGATGAAAGATTTCTACACCTACACAAGATAGTTTGAAAATCCTAGCAAATCTTTCAAGTGAGATATTGATATCAACATTCTTATCACGAGATTTAATATGATTGTCATGAAATGAAAGATTTGAAAAGAAGTACTAAACTAATTCAGGGTAGACTTGTTCCTTAATTGTTACAAAGTAATCTAAGGAGCTAGTCTTCGAATGGAAGCAAGGTTTAAATGGTCAAAATCAGCTAATACAACACATCTACCAGAGATAACTTGCTTGTTACAAATAATAGAATGTTATACAAAGCATTATCAGAGACAAACTCATCCTTAGATCTAGATGAGAATTCAATCTGTTTAGATTTTTCAATCCTTTGACGTTTGGAGGGCAAGATGAAAGGGCTAGGCAATATGAATGAAATAACAGGAATAATAGCACAGGTTAGAAGTAATTCATAGGAAAATTTTTGAGTAAATCAGAAAATAAATAGATAAATAATTGATAAAGAGTTTACTTTGAAATCCTGAAATTTCTTCTCCTAGAGGTTGTAGATGAGTGGTAGATAAGAAATCTAGATGAATTATGGCGGAAATTTTAGGGATTTGGTGAATTTTTGAAAGAGTGAGAGGTTGGGTAGAGAAGAGGAGGACAGCAGAGAAAAAAATAGGAACTAGGGTTTCAATCAGCAGAAAGATATATATGCAGATCTGAATGTCGATTGATTGCCCGGTCGACCGCCCCAACCGAGAGCACTGACAAGGATGTCAGTCGACCGTAGAAGGAGATGTCATATGACAGGCTTGCTCGGTCGATCGCTCGGTCGACCGGCTGAAGGGGCAAGCCATATGACAGGCTTGCTCAGTCGACCGCCCAGTCGATCAAAGCAGTTCAAACTGCTCCCACAACAAAAAATAGTGAACAAACAAAATTAAAAAAATTAGAGATAATATATGAAAATTATAGATAGTGATGAACATCTAGAAGCAATCTTTAGTTTAAGATATTTTATAATGAAAATAATTTTTAACAAATTTGTCAAGAATATTCACAAAAGTTTAAAAAGAAATCATATACAGATTAAATTCAAAATTAAGTCCAATAAATAAGAAATGGAGCCGTATATCCTTAACGGGCTATGAACTCCTCATACTTCCTCTAAAAAATGAGTTGAGGTGCTCTTTACTTTTCTTATTTGAATTGCTTTCTAAAATTATTATTATTATTTTTAAAATATCAAGATACATACAAAGGCATGATATTCAATAAGATGAAATAATTAAAAGTGAATCATAAATCAAACAAGTTGTCAAACAATTTTTCTTATACATGAAGATAATCTAATAAATCATGATAGTGCAAACAATAGAAACTAACACGAGTAAAAGAAAAATCAATAGATATCATGTATAGGGCCAAAACAATTGTTAATCATGATCATGTTAATTGTTATACTACTCAATTTAAACAATATAGAACTATAGACAATCTATGCAAGAAAGTCAAATCTTGAAAATTTAAGATATTATCGGAGTTGTTACCGGCATAAGCACATGTTCTCCAAATAGGTGGTTTTCTCTCACCTTGTCTACTTGATAGTGATGCATTCACATGGTAGATTCCTTGCTCTCCAATGTATGCAGCACCGAGGCACCGTTTTCTCCTACGTTTTGGAGGATGACACACCTACATCAAGTAAATTTGGTGTGTTCTTTGATACCAAGATCTTTTTGAGCCCTAGGGGGTTAGTGTTTCTCGAACCCAAACATTTTTGACTTTCATATTTAATCTAGAATAGCAAAACTTAGCTAAATGACTTTTGCGTCTACAATGTGTACAAGTTTACACTTTGTCATATATGTAAGCATGTGTGTAATGTGCATGTGAAGCATGTTGTGTGTGTGCTTGTGAAGAGGTGAGTTTTCTTTGGATTTTGCCCTTTGAAAATATAGAACTAATCTTATCCATGTCAAAATCACATTTTTTCAAAGTGGAATCCAAAACTTTAATACGATTTTCAATGTTCAAAAATTCATTTTTATCAAAAGCAATATTAGGGCTTTGCCCTTGCAAATAAGTTTGTGATCATCAAAATCTTTTTTGGTCTTTTAGAGACAAATAGTTAAATCATTTTTTCTCTTTGATAACAATATCCAACTTATTTTTCAAAATTTTATTTTTCTTTTTCAATTTCTTATTTTGAATTTTTGAAATCTCATAATGTTCTTGTAACTCCTCGAAAATTCTAGCAATCTCATCCATAGTCAAGTCATCTTCATCAAGAGAGGCTTCAAAATTTACCTTAGATGCTTCATCACCATTCGTCATGAAGCAAATGTTTGCGGTGTCAACTTCTTCGAATTCGGTCTCCGAATCGTCCTAAATGGCCACCATGACCTTCTTCTTCTTGTGTACTTTCTTGGAGATAGTAGCTTGTAGTGAGGGGGCAATCCGCAATAAGATGACCTGTTTTCTTGCAATGATAGCAAGGACCCATCTCCTCCCTTTTTCTTTCAAATTTTCCTTGTTGTCTTGACCTTCGGAAGTTGCTATTTCTTCCCTTGTTGTAGAACATCTTGCCCACCATTCTAATGAGCATAACATAGTCTTCTTCTTCATTTTCATCCATGGAGTCTTCTTCTTCCATTATGGATGGGGATGCTCTAAAGGCAATAGATTTTTTCTTCGGAGGCTCCCTTTCTTCTCATGTTTTTATTTCCATCTCGTGAGTCTTGAGATTTCCTATGAGCCTGGAGAAGTCCATTTTCCCTATCATTGAGCTCCTTCAAGGTTGTAGCCTTCACTTCCCATGATTTGGAGAGAACTCTAATAATCTTTCTCATCTTTTGGTCATTGTCAATGGAGTCACCTAAAGAAGATAACTCATTAGCGATCTTGGTAAAACAAGTGAGCATTTCATCAATACTTTCATTATCAAGCATGTAGAAATTTTCATGTTATGAACGTAAAAGATCAATCTTGGATCTCTTCGCTTGAGATGTATCCTCATGAGTAACAATCATATCATTCCACACTTCATATGCGAATTTGCAATTAATCAAACGAGAAAGATCATCATCATTTAATGCTTGTGTCAATGCATATTGTGCTTTGGCATTTGCTTAATAGTCCTTGGCGGTTGCTTCGGACTATGTATCCCCATCGCTGTGAGGTTCAACAAATTCCTTGGTAATAACCTTGGCAATGACCATGGCTACTCTAACTTCTAGAGACTTAAGAAATAGAGTCATTTTGACCTTCCATATAGGGAAGTTCAACCCGTCAAATTTAGGTGGGGACTTGATGCTAGAAAAGTCATAAGATGCCATAAATATAAACAAGTGTGCAAATGAACAACAAATATAGCCAAGTACGGATCTCGCTAAGGTTGTTATACCAAAACATAGGGTTTAGGCTCTGATACCAATTGTAAATCACCTAGAGGGGATGAATAGGTGATGGCTATATGAGATGGCAAATAATGCGGAATAGAAAACTATTTCTAGCAAACTAACAAGTAACAATATTAACACAAGTAACAATGGAACAAGAGTATAAGTTGCAATATGAAATAGAGCAATGATAGTATGCAATAGTAAAGAGTGAGAAAGAGTAAGAGAGAGTGATAGAAAGCAATCGCAAACACGGATGATTTGTTTTGAGATTCGAGCCACTTGTTCTACATCCCCGCCTTCACCGCAATGAAGGACAAGATCACTTCTCTACATGTTCTCACAAGAACGAATCGGACCCGCAAGTTCTCTCACTTGTGCCGCAACACCTTACGATCGATGAACCCGCGAGCTCGTATTGAGGCCTCAACCTACACAACACTTCTCAATAACAATGAAAAATATGACATTTCCTATATCACTAAAAGGGGCTCATAAACATAATCCTATAATCAAGAATAGAATATGTAGCTCTGAGATTGTGGTGAGGAAAGCTTTGAAATCAGTGGAGTTAGGAATCAAGCAAGAGAGATTTATAAAGGACTTTATATTTAAAAACTTCTCTTTTTGAAACTTTTTTCTCTTGAGAAATTTAAGTCTAAAATGAATATATATCTTAAAAACTGTATATCTTAATTATCTACATGGTTTCTATTTATAGGTATTCAAAAATACTAGAGAGAAAACCCATATAGTCATTTTTGATTAACCTCTAAACAGTAGATTTAAAATATAGCCATTTGTGGTAGAAAATGCCAAAACAGCGAGGTCGGTCGACTGTCCAGTCGACCGCCAACGGTCATATTTTTTTACCATTGAGCAGCGTCGTCGACTGGCCGGTCGACTGATCTAAACAAAGATTAATTGGGTTACAGTCGATCGACCGAGGTGCACAATGCTTTCTTGTGCAGTTCGGTCGATCCTCCGGTCGACCAACCCAATACAAAGGCTTTATAAAATATATTTGAAATTCTATTTTTTTTTTGCAATATATTTTTCAACAAAAAGGATCAAAAATAGTTCATATAATATTGTGAAGTTCAAAACTGTGAGATCAAATATCAACACAAAATTTTAAGAAGTAGAACTAATATTGTGTCGAAAAGCAAACTCTCTTTTAAATACAAGAAATATCTCAAAAATAGATCATGTAAATAAATATTATTTGTACTCTGAAACCATCTTCAAAAACTCTTGAAGTAAAAATTCAAATAATATATTTTTTTTTTTTTTGTGTGTGTGTGTCAATCACCAATTCTTGGTTTTAAACAAACTAAAAATCTTACATTAAAAAAAAAAAAGAAGATTGCTTTTCTTTGCCAAAAGTAATCCCTTGGAGCTTGTCTCTTGGAATGAATTTCACGATTCGATATTGTTATCTTAGCTCTAGGATCACCAATTCTTGAGGGCTTCATAAATTTGTCAGTCTTTATGGTGAAGCAAACTCAACATGAACTCAATCTTGTTACCTGAAACTTATATAGATTGAAATGTTAAAATAATTAACTACATTTGATTATCATCATCAAAACTTAGGGAAAATGACCTTTTGGCCAACATATATGACTATTCTTTTGACATGTGCATATAGGTTGGTGATTTCAATGAGTTATACACATGATTCTCATGATATTTAATTTTTGTATACTCATTCTTTTTATTTATATATGTATGCTCTTTATTATGAATGGTATTTTAATTGACATACATACATAAATATGATTGATTGTGCATGTTTTAACAATGATCATATATGTTTCTATAGCACAATTAATTTCATGCTAAGCTTATGCTCATTTTAAATTGGTATCATAAATTGTTATTCATTTGAATTGGTATAATGGTTTGGTATCACTTTCTATTGATGTCACTTTTCAAAGCTTATGAATTGATTTTGTAATTGTTTCAAAGGGGGGAGAACTTTCTTGATTTAAATTTTATTAGTATCTTATTCCCTACTTTTTGAGAAAAATATTTTAATAGCTAATATTTTCAATTAGTATCAATTATCACAACTGGTATCTACTTTTCAAAATTATTTTCAATTGGTATTCATTATTTTGAGTTTTTTCTCATGCATCATACATCTGTTTTTGATATATATTGCCTATATGCAGGGGGAGTTAACATCTTTTCTATATATAAATTTATGATGAGTGTATTGTATAACGAAGAGATTGATCTCTCTTCTCTATATCGTACACATGTGTAGGAGGAGCTTGATATCTCCATCTATATATTGTATATTATGCTTATGTGGGTTAGAGTTTAGTCATTCCTTCTTCATGTAATGCATGTATGCAGAGGGAGTTAACTTAACGTCTATTCTCTTCATATGTTTATATTACATATTCATTTATCTTGTTTACTTTACCCCTTTGTTGATGAATCAAAAAATAGGGTGAGAAATTTAGAGTTTATATATACATATGATTATATGTTTTTGCATATGTGTTTTATATGTATTTGTATTCATGATTTATTTGGTATCATGAGCTTACATTGAATATTTATATGTTTTATGCTATGCATGAATTAAGGGAGAGTTTTTACAAAGCTTATCTTTAATTCATGCATATATAACTCTATGAGTTTTGTCATCATCAAAAAGGAGGAGATTTTTGGCCCAAAGGCCTATCACTCTAGTTTTAATAATGATTAACTCATGTAGTTATAGTACTAATGATCTTGTGTTTATTAAGTTTCAGGTATTCAATCAAGATATTAGTTGGTATTTAGTTTCTTCAAGCTAACACGTGTCGATTCAAGAGCTCAAACATAAAGAACATATAAAGTACTCAAGATGGAGTCTAGCTCGGAGAATCAAGTTTGGATCAAGTCTACATATAGAAGAAGATCTTCTAGAAGACTTGTGTCTAGTGTTTATGAGTTTAGAATTCTTGTAAAGAATTGATTCGTTTTGATTGCTCAAGCTTATACACACACACTAAAAGTTTGGTTTTTGTTTAACCTGTTTTTGGTTTCGTTCTTGGTTCATGAATAGGCTTCATCAAAACAAATTTACATTAGTTTATATGTGTATTGAATTTCATCTATACACATTTGTGTTTCTTTTGCATTCAAAAAACTTATTTTGATAAGTTAACTTCATGAGTCAAGTTTTATTTTTACAAAAAGTTATTTTTATAAGAATATGTTGTCAAAAATAAGTTTATATCACTTTATATGTGTACTAGATTCTATCCATACACATTAGACTTTTATTGAGTTTCAATAGCTTGGTCTTGTATTTATGAAGTTTTGAAAAAACTAGTTTTCATTTAAAAAGTTTGGTTTTCGAAAATATGATTTTAGTTTCTAGATTGAATTTTCATCTCTTAAAATCAAGTTCACAAGTTTGTAATATGTGTTGATTTTTGGTCACACATATTTGTACTTCAATATATTTACATGAACTTATTTTTGTGAAATTTATTGAAATTTATTAGAATTTAATTGAGCTTAAAAAGATGTTTAAAACACCATTTATTTGTTTTGAGGATGAGCCTGGTCGACCACCCGGTCGACCGGATGTGCACAGGCCTGTCAGTCGACCGACCGGTCGACCGCTGGAGTGGCTCAGTGCTCTCGGTTGTTTTCGGTCAACCGCTCGGTCAACCGCCGGAGAGCTTAGCTCTCTGGATGGTGGGATCGGTCGACCCCCGTCAACAGGAAACCCCTAATGGTAAAACAATCTGAGTGTTGGTGGTCGAGGTCATCCGACTGGCCATTTCTAGCACGGTTTGACCCCTAATGGCTAGTTTTTTTCCTGGCCCTATGTATATGAGATTTTGGGAAGATTTTTCTACAAGATTTTCAAGAGTTAATATTCTCACTTTCAATAGAGTTTTCTTTTGTGCTTCATTTTCAAAATCTTTGTTTTCTCACAAGCTTGAGTTATTCATTATAAAATCTATCTTCTAAAATCTTATATTGTGAAAAGTGCTGTTTGTGATCTTTGTGATCACTAAGTGTTGTACCCTTATTTTCTTTATGGCTTTATGCCTTTGTTTTGTGCTTCCCTCTTGTGCAGAGGAGTTAGCTTTGTGCCTTGGTTGTTTGCCCCCCTCTTGTGTAGAGGTTGTTTCCTTCGTGGAGTTCCTAAGTGGAGATAGTGAAAATCCTTCACGCGGTGAAGGCGGGGACGTGGAGCTTGGCTCTCGAACCTCGAAACCGCATTTGCTGTCTCTTTCTCTCAACTCTACTCTTGTTATATCTTGCATTGTAATTATTGTTCATACATGTATGTTTGATATTGTTTATGTGCTCACACTTATATTATACCAAGAGAGCTATTGAAGCACGCAACTTTAGTCCAGAGGAATCTTGAGGAGAAGTTTTAGAGCCCTTCACCAGGAATTCGGCTTCACTCTTTGGTTATCTATTGTGTATCAATTTATTAGTGTAAAAGTTTTAAATTTCGCATTAGATTAGTTCTACACCTATTCACCCCCCTCTCCTCTAAGTGTACTTTCAAGATGATTCAAAATCCAAAGTTGGAAACTGCTTGAGTGAAGCTTAGAACTAAAAAGAACTCGGAGAAAAAGGGAAAGAGCAATTCAACAATAAAAAGGAAGAGGGCTTTAACAATGGTGAAGGTATTGAGAACTCTACAAATTGAATGTTCAGTTTTGCATTAGCAGATGGTAATAAGGATTAAATATTACGTAAAATGCACTACCATATGCTTTTTGTTTAAGTATAAGACGCAATTGAAATTAATTGTGTGAAACCTAAATTTTACTAGAATTATTAGCGTATGCCAAATTCACAAAATAAATCAATAATACATCCTTGTATTTATGCGTAAGAGGCGTGCCTGGGCGGAAGAATCTTAGGCTCATATATTGAATTCATATAAATGAACGATAATTCTAAAGTCTTGAATTCATATGTTAGTTCTTGTCGCTACATTTTAAACGTATCATTTTCCTTCAAAAAAGAAGAGGAGAATCATTTTAAATGACACTTGATTGTTTTCATTTACTCTGTTTAGGACAAGTGAATTTTAGTGTAAATCTGATCTCTGTTTTTTTAATCAAATAATGTTTGATTCAGTTACAAAATGATGATGAATAATATTCATTCTTAAGCACAAATGCCGTAAATTCAGACTTACCACAAATAACATTCTTAACTTTTCTTTTTCCTGTTAAGTTTTTCTATTGCTTTTATAGTGGTTGAGCATTTATCTTCAAATGGGTTCTTTATATTGGCTTTTATCTACTGATTTGTGTTGGTTTTAATTTACAAATTTAACATTTATCTCACAATACACTATGATGTTTTTTTTTTTTTTTTTTTTAATTTCATATAAACCGGTTGGGCCCACTTTAGCCGGAAAGGGATAAATGAACTTCTTGTTCGCAAGAAAAAATTGAAAATGAAGAGACAAACAGTATTCTCCCAGAACCATACAATTTGCAGGCAAAAGTAGGCAGCATAACGTATTAAACGGGAAAGATCAGAACAATACAATGGCACAAACCACTGAATCAGTGACCTGAGATTTTTTTTTTCCCTTACTGATAAGCTTAAAACATAGTTACATATATTATTTACCAAGCTGGCAAGACTACAAAGCAAGCTAATGAGAATCAAGACGACCTGTAGCAAACTCTGCAATGCAGCATGCACAACCTTGATGACAATAATAAACAGGGGGGAATTACCGAATGAGCAGCAAATTCCCTTTTGATATAACATTTCTTCTCAGCGTTCGCTGTATATTGCTGCTGGTAAGAGGAAGTGTTGGAAGATCCAAAGGATGGGTATATGATTCACCAAACTTTTGTGAGACTCGTTCAAATAAAAACTGAAACAGCATAAACTCTGTTCTTCTAAAAAAAATTCTGGGAAAACAGAAGCTCTCATAACTCTGGTTGAAAATATCTTGCCAATAAGCACGATAGTTTCAACTCGTCTTCTGTTCGCTCAACTTCAGAAGTAGCAAGGTTACATATAACAAAGAAATCTTCATACTCGCTGCCCCTGAACAATTCCTAGCTTTAAGATAACACCCGAAGGGAAAAAAAAAAGCCACCCACCCAAACTCTCAGAGGCCTCAAAGCAAGACATAATGTACAGGATCCAGACTTTAAAACAAATCACTTGATAAGCTCAGGAGGCAGTTGAGTATATGTACAGACAGTAAAATTGGTAGAATATAACACCACAGATAAACAATCTTCAAATAATACCTGAGAATCTTGAAACCAAGAAGACGGGAACTAATCATGCAAGGCGCCTACTCAACCGCCATAAGTTCGTCTCATGATATCTATCATGTAAGGGCTCAAGACGCTCTTGACGCTTCCGCTTGCTCATCTTTGTTGGATCAGCAGACTTGTAGAACCTCGGAGCGAGGTCCACCAACCACTTTGGATCGATGACGGTGACTTCCCTCATGTACTCTTTTGTGGTCATCACCAACTCGTGGTAAATGACCCAATCTGGCTGCCGCTGGAAGAGAGCACTGCTGGGATGGACATAAACTGGCTGGTTCTCAACCAGGGTTCTGTAGCCCTCCTGGGGATCCTTCCTGGCTGCATGGAAGAAGTATCCTGCTGCAATAGCCTTCCGTATCTTCGTGAAATTTTTACCCGCACTCACCACATCCAATTTGTACCTGGATGAAGCAAAAGCAAAGGTTAGAAAACAATTCTAAAAGTTCTGTACTAGAAACGATGAACATAACAAATACACAAGCTAAGGATGTGGAAGCAAAGTAGAACGGTATACAGTTATAGTTGAGAAATAAGTTAATAAATTGATCATCTCAACACCACCATCATTATTAAGACTTTACACATGAAAGTGGAGTGGGCTATGGTCTTATGGAGAACAAGGATGCATGACGGATTTCACATAGTTCTATTGACCTGATGAACCTGAAACCCTTTAAATTGGTTCCAGATTCTTGGCCAAGTAAAACTATGGACAAGAGAGGCATTCCCAAATCCTCTAAGGCCAATTTCTACCGTATTACACAATGAAATAGGTATACTACTACGAAACATATTCCTTTTCCTTCACAAGGATGATTAGGGATGTCAAACGGGCCGGGCCGGGCCGAGCACGGCATGCCAAAGGGGTGGGCTGAGCCGAGCGCGCCCCGCCTGCCAAACAGTGTCGGCCCGGGCCGGATTCCCTTTAGAGAAACCGCGTATGGCCCATGACCCGGCCGGCTTGGACCCAGGTCGGACCGAGGCTGGCCCGCCCGGTTATTTATTAAAAAACCTGAAAATAAAAATCTAAAATTTCCTAAGTTCATGCTAAAAAAAATTTTAAAATTCTAAAAATTAAAAAAATCCTAAGTGAAAATTTTGACAAAGAAAATTATAATTTGTGAAATAAAAATGCAATTTTTTTAATGATCCAATAAAATGGATAAATGGAAACAAATACAATTGAAGTATAAATTAAAAAATTTAAAATTTATATTCACAAATAAAAATTACAAGTCTTCAAACATTTTATCATTCATAAATAAAAAGTTACAAAATCTTCATTCATCTTTTGGGAGTCTTCTAGGGAATCTTAGATGACATCATCAATTGTTTTATTTTGA
Organism: Agave tequilana; assembly: GCA_038442645.1. Classification (NCBI taxonomy): domain Eukaryota; kingdom Viridiplantae; phylum Streptophyta; class Magnoliopsida; order Asparagales; family Asparagaceae; genus Agave; species Agave tequilana. Next base: position 299,236 of record JAVJIF010004780.1, read on the forward strand.
CTTCTCTTTTTCGCATCCAGCCAATCTTTCCAGCATATGATCATCTCGATTGCATCTGACGCCAAACGGTTCCTCGTATCAATCAGCACTCAATCACATGTACTAAAAGCAGGCTCCAATACTATTGTAAATGCTAAGGGGTTAGTAAATCATGTGACATGATGGAAAGCATAAGATAAGTTGATACATATGATTTCCACCATGCCAAAATATTAAAATTATCAAATCCTGAGTCTAGATCGATCTTAGGAGTTGCGACACGTTAGATATAATAATGGAGCTCATTTAAAGTGTCAGATGATCTAGATCTTTTAGATACTGATAGAAGACCTGAAAATAATGAACTTCTATTCCTAAATGAAGAAGAAGTTTGAGATGAAGAAGAAGAATGTTTATTTTCATAGATAATTTCAATAATAATCATACACCTGATTTATAAAAGCATCATATCATGGTTCAAAAACTCGATCGTTTCGGAATAGGAACGGCCTTTCCTGTTTTGAGAACATTCCACGAGTCAACCTATTGCATTGTTTTGCTTGACTCGAGGCCAACTAGGCTGAGTCATTGGCCAAGTCAATGCCGAGTCGGCCGAGTCAAGCCAAAATTTTATATAATTAATTTCATATAATTTAAATTTTTACTAGAAAGATAGAGCTAATTTTTACTTTTGTGAAAAGAGTAGTTAATTTAAATTTGATTAATTTCATATAATTTACTAAATTATGCATTAATTTTGATATTTTAATACCGCGACACATTTATCTTCATGTTTAGTTTGCTAGGTGATATGCTTTGAACATGTTATACGTCAATTTTGATGTCTACATTTTTTTAAGATTTATCGTCATTTTTTCAACATTTTTTGAGCCCTCTATGTAGCGTTTCACGCATCTCACGCGTCTCACCCGAGTCAGGGTCGTGACGCGGCGACCAATGTGAAACGGTTCCCGTCGAGTCCGTGGCCGACACCGCGACTTTGAACCATGTCAATATCTGGCCACACTAGAGCAGGATTATCATCATATTTCATTCTTTCATAAAAAATTTCAAGTAAAATTTACATCCATGAAATTTAATTATAAAATTTAATTATAGAATCTATAATAGCAGCAAAATAAAAAATATAAGAAAAATCTTTAAAGTATTTAATAGTTTTTTTCATGGAAGCAATAATATCTCGAAGAAAATCATTGTCTGCATAGAGAAAATATCTTGATTATTTCAGTTAACTCATAAAATACTAAACTAATCGTAGGATAATAATTACCAGGAAATATTTTTGTTACCCTTTCAAATTTTTTCAGAAATTCACAAATACTACAAAGTTCCAATTTCTCTTCAGAAATAAAATAGTTAGGCAATTCTAAAGAAAAGAACAAATTTATCGCCTGCTTACAAGAATAAATTACCAGGTTACAGAGGGAGCTTGAGAACTTAAGAGTTTGTAGAGCTTGGGAGAGAGCTTGAAGCTTGTAGTCTTGTAATTGAGAATTTTAGAAAATTTTTTGAGAATTTTAGAGATTCTTGTTGTGATGAAATGGAGTAGAAAAGATGGAGTATTTATAAAATGGAAGAGTGTTTTTTGTCATTTTTTGGAGGAAAAAAATACCCTAAGCCCATTCTACCCGTTGGGGGTTATTTGAAAAAAAAATGCAAATAGCCCACCCGCGCCAAAATAGCCGTGGGGAAGTTGTCAGGGTTGCCAAAAAAAAAATGCAAAAATCCCCCTCCAATGCGGGTCGGCCAGCATATCACGTGCCTAGGCAGGCGGCCGGGGCCGGGATGGCCTTGGCGGGCAGGCTAAAGCCCGTGCCCAGGCCTGGCACGTGTCAGGCACATGCCTTGAGCAGCACGTGTCAGGCTCGGCTTGGCACAGCCTGCCCGGGCCGTCGGCCGCTTTACCCAAACCCGGGTTCGGCCAATGGGGGATCCAGGCCGGGCCCGGGCGGGTTGTCGGGCCGTCCAGGCCCAGTTGACATCCCTAAAGATGATGAATAGAACTAAGTTCTCCATCAAGGTAAAAGGAAGGTTAAGATATATAATAACCACATCGGCAACAAATTTGATTATAGGCCCAACAAGCCAACTTATACACCCCTAATTACTGCTTCATTTGTTCAACCAGCTTATTTAACAAACCTTTTTATCATAATTAAAATCACATCTTCAAATGCTGAACACTAAGATGAACTTCACCACTTTCAGTTATAACGTCAGGAATACTTGAGGTTACATGAAAAACAGCCACCACATTCCTTAATCTACGAATTTGAACCCAACCTAATAGAATAAGGATCTTTGAAGGTTAATAATAGTATTATAGTAAATCATTCAGCATAACAAACTACAGAACTTTAACATCGTACAGCCAACCAAACAGTAGGTTTCTGAGACATTGTAATGAAAAAAGGAAAAAAGAAATGAAAGGGAATATGTGTTTGCAAAAATGCAACATGCAGTAAATACTATACATTAGACCAGCAGCTTAACTCCTTGGGTGTG